>JBBPQD010000277.1:0-14000 GCA_038092355.1 Caloboletus inedulis
CCGGCCGGGTTCATACCTCTGGTGCCTGTCCATGTCTACCCCTCGATTCTACCAGTTGTGGAGGCAGAGGACCGGCAGTCGAGAGTGACCATTTTCGATGCGCTCGCGCGGACGTGCACTGGTATCCTGTCGCATGAAACTGCTCCTGTGTCCCAAGTCCCGGCAGCAGCTTCAGATCCATTACTGACCGCCGAGGATGTACTCGAAGAGATCCCGCCAGCGACGCAAACATGGCTCCCAAAGCTAACCGTACACACCGTCACCTCGATGCTTGCTGGAGCTTTGAGGGGCTACACGACACTGACGACGAATAGGAGCAGCGTGAAAGCGGTACTAAAGGAGATGCGAAGAGTGTGTGGGAGAGGTGGATTTGAGCCTGAGATGGGGGACATAGAGAAGGCAGCGCTGTGGGTAGTTGACCCCCGCAGTCTGTCTGAAGGGATGCGGTCCGAGTAACGCTCGTGAATATGACTGGGCGGTGGTGCACTACTACAACAATCATCCTGTCCGAGTTCCATGTCGGTGTCGGCGTCTAGTGAGGGAAGAGAAGTTATACAGCATCATCACCACGTTGTATCTGAATCCATCCCTCGTGCCTCGCCAACGTGGCGCAGCGCTGGGCGTTTAGTACACCACCCAACGTTTTCTCTGTATTCTTCCCCTTCGGAATCATTCTCATAATGTCTCACCACGTATGTTCCCGGCCAGTCAGACGTACTCTTACGCAATATTATTCAGGTGGCAGATCTACAACAAGTCAAGGTCGACCAGCGGGCGTTGGTGAAGATACTTTCTCGTTACTTTGGAACATTCGATGGTACGTTGCTTTCCAAATTTTCGTAGATCCTCGCTAACTTGCCGCACAAGTACTCACAGAGCTTATCCAAAATGCTGACAATGCTGAGGCGCGCTGCGTCGAGGTGCACTTTGAAACCGAAGCGGCCGAGAAATCCCAACCTGCTGGCGAACCCGACGTCAGCAAACTCAACGTGAGCCTCAGTTATTTCGGTCAGGATTCAGTTCGATTTTGACTTCATGATAGGTACGCAAGTGGATCATCAAGAACGACGGTGGCGGTTTCAGAGAGAAGGACTGGGAGAGGCTTGGTAAAATAGGTATCTTCATCCGCTTATATGGGGGTTCAGTCTGATACGTGGTCTGGTGCGGATCAGCGGCTGGCAATGACAACTCCACCAAAGTCGGCGCTTTCGGGGTTGGTGAGTATCCTTCTATTGTCTGGTGGTTCTGGAAGGCTGAACCATCCCCTCAGGGTTCTATAGTGTTCTGAGCATATCAGATCGGCCACTCGTAAGGTCCAATGGTAATAGTGTTTTCTCTATCATCATTGAAAGCACAGCGGTATTTATTCATGCACTCGTCCAGGCCGCTTACTGCAAATTTACAGGGGGGAAGATGGGAAGGTTGGTCCTCAGATTCCTGGCGGAAACATACTAACCATCAAAAATCAGCTCCACAAGCGATTTGCCAATTGTTCAGCGGACCCGTGGACCGCGGTTGAGCTCGAACTGCAGGTGCCAGAACCATTACCTGTGCTCGCCGATCTTGCAAGATTCCTAGTTTCTTCTGTAGCTTTCCTGACGAACACCGACACTATCTCGGTTCATCTGGACAGTCTGCGTGTTCTGTATATACAAAAGGAAGTGCAACCACCAGTGATCATAAACATCCCCCAACACCTGAAGCCGACGACTCCGCTGCAGACTTTGACAGTGGAATCCATACAGCGTACTGGTAAGGCAACGCTAGTCGTTTTTAGGCATCTTTGACCATACCTAGTTCACAGGATCGCGGTCGACGCCGCGAAATGGGCGTTCGCTTCGCTTTCGACGTCATTGCCCCTTGTCGATACCAATGCCTTGGTTGAACCCCCCGGGCGCTCTGAGGAAGATCATCCAACACCTACCTCTCGAAGTCTTGATGTTATACTGGAAGATAGCGCCATTATGCATGACTTGTATACGGCAACGACGCGCGTCAATCTGGATCCGGGCTCAGAGATGAAGCAAGGTGTGGAGTTGAGTACGAAATTGCTTCCATCTTCATTCGAATGCAAGGCTGTCTATGTAGGCGCCCTTCACTCCAACGACTCGCCGCCGCCGACCTTTCTTGTTCTAGTTCAACTCTGATCAACATGACTCCTTGGCCGGCCTCAATAAATTGGACTCACCCGAGGCAAAACATCTTGCCCGCTTTTTCTGCGGCTCGCAGGGCATTTTCCCCGAGAATGATAGGCACGTACTTCGGTCCATTGTTTGACACGTGTTGACATACCGCTACCCAAACTAAACAGGGGTCGCCTGTTCGCAGTAAGTGTCCCCCTCTCATCTATCGACGTAACCTTATATATCAGATCCAGGGTCAGAGTACCAACCAAACAACGGGCATCGGATTGCACATTTGTGCGCACTTCTTGCCCACCATAGAACGCGACGCAATTGATTTGGCGTAAGCACGTTACGTTCAGGTACTATGTATTCGCCCGCTGACTGGTTGGTCAGGAATGGGCCCATTGAAGGTCTGCATATAGGCAGTCAACACCTTCCGAGTCTCTTTTCTGATATTGTCGATAGCTTGGAACAAGGAAGTCCTTTGTGTCGGTGGTTTTCTAGCACGCGTAATCTACGAAGAAGAAATGAATGTTGTCAAGTCCAAGGGCGATCTTGCAACGCGGCTGGGTTTGCGCACGATGGACCGTTTCGCTTTTGGCCCTACTGGTCCGCATGAGGAAGTGTCGACGATTTTGCAAGATGCTTTCTTCTCTTGCTGCCACGAGCCGAAGTCACCGCTTCCGGTCGTATCTGACGTTGGGATCTCATGTGTATTGAAAGACCGGTTCCGCCGAAACAGTCTAACATTCCTGAACAGATATCGGATACTTCACGAGGAGGCACAGCAGCGCACCGAGATCATCCGCCGATATAACATTCCGGAGTTAAACTTCGAAGACATCGTGCTGGAATTTGAATTTGGAGCCACGCAGGACGCGATGTGGTCATTCTTTCGCTGGTGGGAAGCCATCAAGAAGAATCCACCGCCTTCCTTGACCGAAGCTAAGCAAGATATATTCTGCAGGGAGTTTTCCTCCCGGGGTGTCCTGTGCTTGAGCAACGAAGTCAAGATTCCGTTCAAGGACATCGAATACTTTACATTCTTCCCACTGCCTAGCGACCTTTCGCACCCGAACAATATCTACGTTGACGTCACGGAGGATGTGCCTACTAGGGATACCGTCGAGTGCTTCGGTTGGACTCAACTCTCGCTGCTTGATTGGCTTAAAGATGCCTGCCCCCGAGTACTAGAGCTCCCAGATTTGGACGTGGGCTACCATATCTTGCGTGTCCTTGTCCAATTCGCACTAGTGGAAGACCTGTCTCCAGAGCAGTGGGACCAGGCCGCCAAGCTCATGAAGGATCTGGATTGCGTACCCACCGGTATGGGACTCAAGTCGCCAACCGAATCATGCCTCGACGACAATAATGGCATCTCCGGGAGCCTTCCAGTCGCAAGGGAGAGTATTTTCCTCGACATTCCGGAGACTCCCGTTGCAGTCGAGAGAGGTTTTGAATACAGATCGGTGGACCCGGAACATATACGGAAAGTGTTGACCCACATTCACGTCCGTCGAATGGAGGAACGGGAAGAGAATGAGCTACGCGAGGTGGGCGTCTGTCCTTTTCCCTTTCGAAGCTCGCCCTCACGACAACACAAGGCCAAGTTGCCATCCAGCACCCCTGGGCCTCAGTTTGGCTTTGATGAGGTTAGTGAATCCTTGGCTGTTCCCCTGTTTCTGTATTGATGCTGTTGGAGGCACTGTCTCTGGGATCCTCTCTTCATATTGATGAGGTTGAGGTGCCCCCAGAAACGTCCCGTCCCTGTTCAGAGAAACACCTTGATACTCCCAAATCACCTGTGGGAATTTCGAGATTCAAAAGGTTGCCACTGGCGGAGATCGGGAATTATATGAAGAACATGGTGCCTCGACTAGATCGACTGTCTAGAAAATCCCCTCCCTCTGTCGATCCTCAACCTAGTTCACACTTGCAGGCGAGCGAAAGTGTGGCCAATAAGGGACCTTCAACCTTCGCCGCAGGCAAAGCCGCGCGAGTGAGTGTTCTCTTCTTCATAGATGAACGATGTGCGATGTGTCTGACATATTGTCTTAGCGAGGGTCGACAGGACACCATGCCGAGTTAATGAGAGCAATAAAAGCTGGTTCTCATAATCCACAGCCTCCGACAGCTTTCGCGGCTGCTGACTCTGGCAGCCGTCCCAACCAAGATGCTTCTCATGGCAGGCAAGGTTCTGCATATCCAGACGAAGCAAGACCTGTGAGTCTTTTTTCTGGAGATGGTAGGCCCCGTCGTGACAGCCCACCTTTTTCATTAGGAACGACGAGCGAACGGTGCATCTCAACCCTCGACCGCGTGGGTCCGTATAACGGTGCGCATCCATTCCTCTAGCTTACTCAGCCAGACTCATAGTGGATCACATCCCTGTCATCAGCAAGATTCAGAGTCAGGCAGAAAAATGCTTGCATTCAGGTTGCCTGAATGCAGGTCATGTTTTCGCCCAGACATCACAGACGGGGTGCATTGATCCAGGTGATATGATGTAAGGGATGTAGATGGCACAGTGATTCTTGAGTATTTGGATTCTGGACATCGAGAGTGCGGTGGTTGTGTTGTATGTATACATGAAACCTCACTAGCTTGTTCTTTTGTGTATATCTAAGCTGTAGTTGGTTTCCGTCAGTGGCAACGGAGAGACACGGCAAGGATTCTCGCGTGCGACCCTTGGGAATATCTTGACGGGGCCGCTTTGTTCTCTTGGCGGAGTCTCGCGGACCTAACCCCTCCCCGAGATGCCTGCCTAAATACCCGGTAGATCGCCCGGCAAACGACGGGACAGGATGGACGTGCTTGTGAAACAGGTCCTCGAGGCAATGTGCGTACGAAGAGGGTAGACTCGGAGTTCGAGCTTGAGATGGGGGACGTAGAGAAGGTAGCGTTGTGGGTAGTTGACCCTCGTTAATCTGTCTGAAGGGATGCGGACGCTCGTGAATATGTTGACATGACCGGCTTTGCTCTGTTTCCCTGGAGGGACTTGCAAGCCAGATCAGAAACGATGGTCATCCAGAAATGTCACAGGGAGCCACACTGGGCAAGTTACCCAAGGAAGTGCAAACTCTGCTCGGCGCCACATAAACTCTAGGTAGAATCTATAGTAACTATAGGATTCATGAGTATTAGATGACAAAAATGGTGAGGGGTGAGTACCAGTATTTACATCGAACTGGGGTTGTCCCTCCAGATTAGATAATGGTATAATTTGTGGTGCATGAAAGGTATACATGATCTAGTCCTTGATGCGAGTCTTCAGCTCTTCATCGGTCCCATATTTCCGAGTGCGCCAGCGAGCGTGGTGTAGTCATGTCGGCTACTGTTTCGATCATTCGACCTGCAAAGCAGCTCGCATCTGAGACGACTGCTTGATGAAGGGGTTGGCACCCTCATGGCAGCTCAGAGAAAACTTCAAACTCAGCTTCGGCACTGGATCCAGTGACTATTCATGACAATCACTGGTTTTTGACGATCTTGCTCATTTTTGCTTCAAATCATTGAGCTTGTTCAGGTCCGTGGTACTCTAAAATATACCATGGAAATGGCATCTCCATGTGGACGATGGAAAAGTTGAGTAGAATTCTTAATTTTGTGACACTGACGAGTCACCACGTCTGACGAAGTTACTGTAGGGCATAATATATTGACTGTTGGGTAGCTCGTTGAGTCGCTGCGCCCCGTTGCTAACAACTCTGAGCATCATTTTCCCTGTCGACGAGCCTCAGGTCGCCACCACAATGACGACGATATGGGTGGGGTGGGGGCAAGCGCCCAGAGATGCGTGTGTATAAGCAGACAGTGCCAGGCACGCGTACCGTGAGTGGACGGGCGCTCATCCTTGTTTCCATGCTCTGTTACCTGGCCAAGCATGTCGCGAGAAAAAGCAGGCGGTCGGGAAATGGTGAGCACTTGAGCGAGACGTTCGAGAGCGCGATACTGACGTGGACCTAACAGTCGAGTAGAAACAGTTCTGGTTCCTCTTCCAGCAACGTTCGCGAAAAGGAAGCAAAACCAATCGAAATCGATGGTCGAGGCATCATACGGAGAGTCGCATTCCTCGTTGATGGGAAGCACATTGTGAGCAGTGGTGAAGAAGGAAAGATTCGACGTTGGCGGGTGGAAGACGGTAAGGAGGTCGGGGCGCCAATGGATGCGGGGAGTGCTGTTTGGAACATTGCAGTGTCACGAGATGGAAAATGGATCGTGAGTGGGACGGAAAGTGACGAGGTGACGGTGTGGAATGCGGAGCGGCACGAAAAGGTGATTGCGTTCAAAGGACACAGCGGTTGGGTGTGCGCGATGGACGTCTCTCCAGATGGGACGAAAATCGCGACTGGGTCGAGTGATGACACTGCATGCGTCTGGTCGCTCTCGACTGGTCAGCGACTCCTCGGTCCGTTGAAACACGTCTGGACCCTTGCTGCGGTCCAATTTTCACCCGACGGACGCCTCATCGCCACTGCTACGTGGGTCCGCGAATCCATTCGGATCTATGACAGTCAGGACGGACGCCTCCTCGTCGACATTCCAATCCAAGTCAACTCGATGTTTAACCGATCCCTCACTTGGACCAGTGATAGTGAACGACTCTTTGTCTTGTCTCGCGACAGCGACATCCACTACCTCGACGCGTCCACCGGGACGACACTCTCTCAATGGCCCACCCGCGGCAACAATGAGCAGAGCTCCATTGTCCTGGCAGGCAACAGCACATTCATTGCAGCTTCTGCAAAGTCGTCGATCTCGTTCTGGGACACTACGACACACGAGCAAATTGGGTCTGTTATCCAACATACAGCTAACACCCAATCAATGGTGATCTCAGCAAACCACGACCTAGTGATTGGTGGCGGCAAGACAATCACCCTTTGCGGTCTCCGTGATACTCTTCCGTCATCCTACTCCGACAATGTAAGTGCACTTGTATCAAAAGCTCACTGTGTGAGACCCCGTGTTACTGATTCGGGGATATGAACAGAAGAGTCGTAGCGGGACTATGCAAAATATGAGCATTAATACACACTTGGGACAGGGTACGTCGGAGCTAACGGTGAAAGCACCGCCTTATTGCTGAGGTTTTCACTTAGCAGAACAATCGCGAAGGGATAATGGCCTACTCGAGGTAGGAATATGTCCTTCTTCCTTTCAAATCTCGCTTCCATGACAACACAAGGTCGAGGCATCATTCAGCACCCCTGAGCCTCTGTTTAATTTTGATGAGGTTAGTGAATCCTTTTCGACTGTCGTCCTGTTTTTGTGCTGATGTTGTTGGAGGTGCCATCCCCGGCATCCTCTGTTCACACTCACGAGGTTGAAGTGCTGCCCCGAGGATCATCCCATCCGTTGTCACATGCCCCATGCGTGACCCCCCCTCCAGAAACGTGTTCAGAAAAATACCTTGATACTCCCGAGTCATCTGCCGGCATTCCGAGAGTCAAAAAGTCGCCACTAGTGGAGATCGGAAAGCATATTAAGCGCATAGTGCCTCAGTTAGATCGACTGTCCAGAAAGTCCCCTCCCCCTATCGATCATCAGCCTAGTTCACACTCGCGGGCGAGCGAGAGTGTTGCCGATAAGGGACCTTCAAGGTTCGCCGCAGGTAAAGCCGCGCGAGTGAGTGTTCTCTTCTTCATAGATGCAACGGTATGCGAAGTGTCTGACATATCGTCTTAGCGAACGTCGACGGGACACCACGCGGAGTTAATGAGGGCAAAAAGAGCTCATATCACTGAATCACAACCTCGAACAGCTTCCACGGCTGCTGACCCCGGCAGCCATTCCAACCAAGATGTTTCTCATAGCGGAGAAGGCTCTACATATTCAAAGAAACCACGCCCCGTGTGTCTTTTTTTCTGGCGATGACAGACCATGACGTGGCAGCTCACTTTTTATAGGAACGACAAGCGAACGATGCATCTCAACCCTCGGCCGGGAGGGTCCGTCTAATGGTATGCATCCACTTCTATAGCTTACTCAGTCAGACTCACAGTGGGCATCACTGTCACATCAGCAAGACTCCGGCAGAGAATTCATTGCGTTCAGGTTGCCTGCATGGATGTCGTGTTTACGCCCAGACCCCGCCGACGGGGTGCATTGAACCAGGCGACCTGATGTAAGAGCACAGATGAGTACTCGGATTCTGGATATCGAGAAGGCGGTAACTGTATTGCGTTGCAGCGTGTACATAAATCCTAGCTAGCTTGACTTTTTGTGTAGCCGTAAGTAGCTCAGTCCAAGTCCTGTCACAACGGAGAGACATGTAAGGATTCTCACGTGCGCGACCCCTTGTGAATATCTCGACAAGATCGTTTTGTTCTCTTTCCGGCGGGTCTTGTGTTTCATGTTGCACTCGTCCATCGAGCAGTTGCCAAAGAGCCATGTCGAGCAAGCCCAAAGAGGTGTCCCCAAGGGTATCCACGATCCCGTACGTGGCCACATCTCCCGGATGGACATCTGTACATCCACGTCCACTACGTCCCATCCATCCACACCCCCACCTCGACAGGGTAGAAACCCCCGCATTACCCTCTCCTCCCAGGCCCCCCGTCTTTCATACCACCCCCTATGGCGTCTACCGACTTAGCACGCATCTCGTCCCGGCTGCGTTTCCTCGACTCGTAGCAGACATACCCCTTCCCGAGGTGCCTGCCCACATACCCGGTGCATCGCCAAGCGAACGACGGGACAGGATGGACGTGTTTGTGAAACAGGTCCTTCAGAGGCAATGTGCGTACGAAGAGGGTAGACTCGGAGGGGAGCCAAGCGAGAAGCTACTCTGGAACTGCGTCAATCGCTACGTGCGAACGCCGGAGCGATCTACCACCGGTACTATTGGGGGTGGCGTCACGCTCTTCTTGGCGCACGCGAATGGATTTCACAAGGAGGCGAGTGGTTGGGTTTTCGTTTTGGTTGGCGTGTTCAGGGCGGGACGACTGATGGTGCTCGGGGTGTATAGACGTGGGAGAAGATGCTCCGGGACTTGCTTGATGCGCCTGGAGGCAACATGGTCGACGAGGTGTGGACGTGGGATGCAGTCCAGCATGGGGATGCGGCCGTCGTGAACGCGGAGAGTCTGAGTGGGATGTGTACGTCCAGTGCTTCCATCTACAACTGCGCATTGGGGGATTGACAATCTACTTAGTCGACTGGCTCGACAATACCCGCGACGTTGCTAATTTTTTGGTGCATTATCTTCCCGAACACGTGGAAGCAACCGTATTACCGACCCGATTGCCGCGTTTGCCAGCGTCGGTGGCAAACGTAAGGGAAAAACATGGATATCGCACGCGGAAGCTGGTTGTGGTTGGACATTCCTTTGGAGGGTGCACCTCGTGAGCAGTCTGGGTGCCCATAATCTACCGATCTCGATCTCATTTTCTGATCATTTTGTACACAGATTGAGAGTGGCCTTTGATTTTCCCAAACTGTTTTCGTCGTTCGTACTGGTGGATCCAGTCATTTTCAGACCTCACACACATCGACCAGGGCATCTACACCAAATGGTACTGAATGCCTTTACTCGACGCGATCGTTGGTCATCTCGGTGTGTGACTCTGTCTATTGAACGAAGTAGAGTGTTGATGCTGACTCTGCGGTAGTGAGGAAGCCCTCCAGCTATTCCAAAAGTCGCCCTTCTTCAGCGCTTGGGATCCAGACGTGCTTCAGCTCTACGTCGACCACGGTCTCATCGACGACTCTGAGGGGGGCGTCCGGCTCAAGATGTCTGGGTTACAGGAAGGACTATCGTTTGCGAATTGGAGACCGGCCTGGGAGCTGTGGGAGTTACTGGAAACGTTGGACGAGGGAATTGCACTGAGATGGGTCATCCCCTCCCAACTGTGCGTGTTTCAGTATCCTTTTTCTTGACGTTTTGGCGATCAGCGGGACGAGGTGCTGACGCACGACATCACGCACAGGCTGTCGACCGAGGAAGGGATATATGAAAAGGTGTGGCGTCGAGCTGTCAATTCAACCAACATCGTGTTTCACTTTGCCGGTCATTTGGTATGTTTACTTGGTTCTGTCTGCGTCGTTGGCAGTGTCTGACGCCTTCCGTGTAGGTCGTGCAGGAGGCGCCTTTCGAGCTCGGTATGAGTCACGTGGCTGTTCGACCACTTTGTCGTCGCTGATGGCGTTATGAACAGCGCTCGATGTATCTGACTTTTTGCTGCGCAAGTATGGATGTATGAAGCCGCAGTTGTGATCGTGTATTTAGAATGACAGGACCGTGGAGATATCCGGGGTATCCGGGTCTTGTAACTTACTGTATGTAAGAACCGATGACCTTGTGATTGCTGTATGTCCTCTGGGTACAGCCTCTACCGACGGCCCCTTGTCTTATACTAGAAACGCTACTTGGGTACAGCCAAGCCCATTGCTTTCTCTCATAACTACTAAGTTGTAGGGGTGGGTCCCTTTTTTTCTTTTTTTTTCTTCCCATCCCTGACTCCTTACCCAGGGCACCGCTCAACAGCGCCGGTGGTGGACCTCAACCCTTTCCAACCTCATTTATTCTTTCTCTCTCAGGCTTTGCCTATGATATGCTCTTGGAGTGTTTACCCTCATAGCCGCACATTTTTAACGACCCCCGACATGAACATGAACCATATTACATGCAGCCATTCGGTGCTGGCGTCTCCTTCCATCGTACCACCACGTTGCTCTGGTAGCAGCCATGTCCCCGGGAGACCAAGCGGTATTCCAAACCCGGTGCACGTTCGTCCGACCTCGTGGTATTCGCAAGACCGGGCCCTTTTCCTTGTCTTTCTCCTCGCACTCGTTGCATCTCCTGCAACCGTCTCTGCGGTGCCTCTGGCTCTCAGTATCGATGGGATACGCCGAAGGAATACAGATTCGGGCTCGTCGAATAACAGCAGCGGGAGCATTAGTTTGAGCGTATGGGTGCGTCGCATGCGGTCCTCTTTTTTCTTCGTCGTGTCGTCCGTGTGGAGTGGATGCTGTGCTCATATCGTCTGTGCGGGTTTTTCGTCCCTCGTTTTTTTTTTTTCGGCTGTGATAGCTTCCGATTCTTCTCGTCACCATCCTGTTCGTCTTCCTCTCGTTCGTCGTTTGCTTCCGTCGGTGTGCGAGGGGCAATGCGCCCGCGACGACGACGACTGCGGGCCAAGCGGCATCTACCCCAAGCGGTGGGAATACGGCACGGCCTCGTCGGCGACCCCATAGGACGCCGAGTCAGATATCGACCAAGTCGTTACCGCCGTACATGAAGGAACCGGGGGATCACGAGTTGGTGCTCTATCGGTGCGCGCGATGAATTCTTGCGATGGTGCTCATCTCATCACCAAACTATTGTATGCAATCCACAGGGGTCCCGAGGAGACGGAGGACGACGAGCATCCCGAGATGCACAACGAGACGTTTGATATTGCGCTCGATCGTATTGAGTCGGTTGACACGATGGCAGATTCGTCGACGACGAATTTGATACGGAGGGTGTCGGAGTCGGTGGCGAGACCCCCTGAGCTCCATCATGCCACGATACATCATGATCATCGTCAGAGTATGGATGCGCGCAGTTTGGGCTCAGTTGGGAGCGATGTGGAGCTCCTTCCTGCACATCAACGGGTAATCTCTGTGGATAGTCATGCTGACCCCAGGGGAGAAGCACCATCGTATACGGAGACAGTCTCTGCAATGGCGATCATCTCGCTCAATGACCCTGAACCCAATAGCGTCCCCTCCAACGCTGTCGTTTCTCCCTCGAGTGCGGCCGGTAGGGGACATTCGCGATTCAGTTTCCTCAAGCATAATCCCTTCCATTCACACAACAACACAAGTGGTGCACCGTCCAATGTTAATCAACTATCGCCTTCCACACGTTCTGAATCGCCCGCGCTACATTTACGGAGTGGGTCTGCACTATCACGATTTTCGTCTCACGAGTCACATGAGAGTCGTCACTCGCGGGCACCCTCAAGAAACAACCTCACCCGTTCGCATTCCCGCTCCAACCCGAGTCTCTTCCGTGCCTTCCGTTCGCATTCGCCTGGGTTGCACCCAGGGTCGTCGACGATCTCGCTCGACAGTATTTCTGCACCGCTCACGCACACGCTTACACGCGCCGAGTTCCATGCTCCCAAAGGGGGATTGTTGACCCCTGAGCAGGTCAAGCTGATTACGAGTAGAGAGGCGTTGGAAAAGTTTGGTATGCCGTACGGTCCTGACGCGGTCGCTGCGTTTTCGTTGTCGAGGGAGATTTTGGCCGAGGCGGGGCCACCGCCTGACTTTGAGAGTGTGATGGGAGAGCAACAGGAGCAACCTGGTGCGTCGGACAGTGGGCCTAGTGGCGGTGCTACGGAGGCGGTTGTGCAACGATCGGATACCCCTGCGCCGCGTTCGACATCGCTGTCACCCGTTTCGCACCCCTCGTCGCATCAATTGGACGTACGTGCCGATTCGCGCGCCAGCACTGTCATGTCGTATGCTACGGCGCCAGAATCGAGCGCGGAGGGGCAAGGTTCTCAAGCACAGACAGTGCAAGTGTACGCATCCGAGGACGAGAGCGGGCCTGATGCACCTGATGAGCCCCATACGGCGCGTCCAATGACCCCGAGAACAGCACGGCCATTGAGCCTATCTAGGGATCATGGGTCTGTTGCTAGGCATCCTTGATTGCTGTTAGGGGGGAGCGGATTTTTTTTCCCTTTCGCGTGGAGGTGTGTAATCGTTATCATGCGCCCATTATGGGGCGTTGTGTACGAGGGGGCGATGTACCTGTTGATTTCTGACTGACATTTCTCCCTGATTGTATTTATGCTTCGCCCATTTCTGCTCGCGGTTTTAAATATTGACTGCACAAGGTTAACTGGTAAAATTACTAGTACTGATTGTTAGGGTAGATCACAGCTACTATTTCTGCATGCAGCATACTCACTTGTATATCGCTTTTTCGTAGAGCTACGGCCAAAGATACGAGGACCTTGAATAGAAACGTTTCACTTCGCGGCACGAGCGATAAGCCAGAGGAAGAGAGCGTGTCGTTTCAAGCAAGGTCGCGGTTATGAATTACAGTAACGCCACAACTAAGTTTTTGCCCTTTTACAGCACGACTGCTCTTCGTGCAAAGCGTTTTGACGATGATGGATTCGGGATCGCTTTTTCGTCGGTGGAAAAGAGGTCAGGGAGGTCAGGGTGAGGGTGAGTCCGACTGGAGAGGGCGTAGCGGATACAGTCTGTAAGTTTCCTTGACGCTCCGAGATGGCGGTCAAAGATGGAAGCGAGAAGAGAGCAGCGTGAGCGAGTAGCTTGTTTGTCGACGTGCTCCCTGTTTGTCTCTCCTCACCTCCTCGCTACCACTCTGAGTTCTACTCCTCACACCTATCTACTCGTCGCCGTCAACAGCGACGACGACCATCTCTCTCACTCACAATTATCGCTATCTACCCCTTCCTGAGATGTCTGGGAAAGCGCCCCCGCGCGGTCCAAGGGCGCTTTTGAGTTCGTTACCCACCCCGTCCTCCACTTCGCAGGCGTCCACATCCGCACTATCTACATCAACCTCGCCGGGCAGCTCGAGCAAAATTGGAGTACATCCCCCGACGGGACCACGCAGTTTGGTCAATGGCGTTTCTAGTCAGCCCCGAACGAAACCTCTTGTCAACGGCTATCCTCCTACGTCGCCAAGTGTCATCCATGCACCACCAGCACCAAGATCGTCGCAAAAGGGCAAGCAGGTCGAATTGGGATGGTCGACGTCCGATGTAAGTTTTCTTTTCCCTCGACCGAATTGGGGTCGACGTTGAACATACAATCCGTTTTCGTGCGACGTGCAGGCGTCGACTGCGAGCGCTCAAGAGGCTTTGGTACCGTCGACGCCCAAGAAATTGGTCCCGACGACAG
>JBBPQD010000278.1:0-13980 GCA_038092355.1 Caloboletus inedulis
CAACCTTGCTTCTGCTCAATGGTGCTTTAGAGCATCTGCTGTTAGTGAGCTGCTGCAAAAGGCCCATCTCTATGATGGTGATACATTCAAGTACGTTATATAAACACCTTACTGCTTGCCTAACTCATTCCGATGTTAGAGCGTACGAGGCGCATGCGAAGGATCTCATCACAGATGGACGACCGAGCCTTTTCGCATACTTGCGGCAGAAGCTTGCGTTCTTCAGTACGTTGGCATATTCGGAACCTGGTATTCCGCAGTTCATTTGGGATACCTCCATGACCGTGCTCTCTGTGGACGGGTTTCCATTGACTATCGAACGTGTTCGCAAGTCTATTGACTCGGTCAAGGCGGAGATGGAGGGCTTGATCGCCAACCTCGTCCTATCATGTGATTTCACAGATGCAATGTCCTACATTGACTCTCGCATTGATCCAGCCGACCCTACCATGTGGTTCGTCGATCATCCCCGTGAGGACCTCCAAGGCACATCCATTGTCTCTCAAGACGCCGAAGGATTGTCCACCTTCTCTCGCCGGCTCTTCGACAGGTTAACTTCTGATAACGCTTATTTTTCCAGTCTCGATGGAGGCCTGGTTGCCTGCAAGCGTGTGTATCCTATGAACCAGACTCTCTCCTTCACTAACTTCTCTATAGCTCAGATCTGGCGGTGGCTTACTGACCTCGATGACCTCGTATCGGCCATGTATTACGCCATCACCTTGACTTGGGGAGGCGGGGCTAGGGGTACCGAATGCGATCACCTGAAACACACGATCCATGGGCCTGGCGAGCGTCACGTCTTCATCCTGAACGGCTACCTCTCGATCGCGACCACCTATGTTAAAACCCAGCATAACCAAGGGCACGGCCGACTTATCATCCGAACCCCTGCACATTGTATTTCCCGCCTCATCATTTTTCTACTCAGTGTCCTATATCCCGTCGCCGCTAAGCTGGCTTGTTTCGTCATAAACGTCTCTTTCGCTAGAAATTATCTAAGTTATTTCTTCGTACACCACGGCAACATCCTCAATAGTGACAAATTCTCGTCTATCCTTCGCCGCTATACAGAAAAGTTCCTCGGTTTACCCATGGGCTTGAGAGAATGGCGGCAAGTCATGTGCTCTATGCTTTGTTGCCTTACGGGTACAGACTTTGGGTCGCCCGACGAGGATGATCACGACTTGGTGGCCATCCATTCTCAGTTTGGACACTCAGCCGTCGTAGCTGATGCTCACTACGGCATTCAAGGCACGAATGCACTTCCCGTGATATCGCATACCTCCGTTCGCTCTATGCAGCGGGTTTCTCTTCGGTGGCACGCTTCTTTACGCTGCTCTCACCCACGTCTACTAGAGAAACTCGATGAACCAACTGCAGAGGACAAATCCATTCACCTGCTCAACTCTCTCAAGGCATCGCTTGTCTCCGCTGTTCACGTTGCTGCGCAAGAATGTATTCAGTCGTCACATAGAACCCTTTTCCCCCAATGGACCAACGTCTTGCAAGGCTTCGCCTCGGATTTCGTTTCTCATTTCGATGCGGTCCTAGCCAGACCGTCTTCTTCCCCCCTCTCTCAGCTACCGACCCTCGTCGTCCATCCTCTGCTCGCGTCTCAACTGAAGCCCTTGTTTCCTGGTCAGGCCGAATTTTTCTTCACCTCCCACCATCAAGCAGAACTTGTCCAAAGCTGTTTAACCAATGATCATGTCTTGGCAATCATGCCTACTGGGAGCGGCAAAAGCCTCGCGTTCTTTGCTGCCCCGGTTTTAAACCCACAGCGTTTGTTCGTCGTCGTGACGCCATTTGTTGCTCTAACAGAAGATATGGATCGTAGATTGGCCGCCTCACCGATTGCTGGCGGGAAATGGTCTGCCGACTTGAATCCCTTCGAGGCCCAGCTAGTGATTGTCCCCGCACATGAGGCTGCAACGGATCGTTTTTTTCAGTGGGCTGAGGCTAACACCTCCCGCTTGCAGCGCGTATTCATCGACGAAGCACATCATGTCTTTACCTCTGACTCGTACCGTCCTTGTTTCAAACTCTTTCATCGTCTAACCCAGCTCAGTAAACCCATCACGTTCCTAACTGCTACTATGCCCGTCCATTCCATTCCGGCACTTTGTCAGTCGATGATGATAGATCCGGCCTTACTGCGTTTAATCAGGGCCCCTGTCTCTCGCCCAAACATCAAGTACACCGTGTTTCGAGTCCAATCGGACGATGTGGTGCGGAAGACTGTCGAGATCTTCCATTCATTACACCTCAAGCAGGGAGAGCGCGGCATCATCTATACAACGAGCATTGCGTTTACAAAAGAGATTGCCGAGATCTTGAGCATCCCTGCATACACGAGTCGACTCTTGGCAGGCGAATGGGAAAACAAGGTTGAGAAATCAGCAAGGTTTCAGGCTTGGCGTTCTGGTGCTACTCAATGGGTCGCAGCGACGGTTTGTTTCGGAGAGGGGGTCGACTTTCCTAGCGTCCGGTATGCTATCATCGTCGAACCGAGAGAGATGCTCTCGTTTCTGCAAGAATCGGGTCGACTTGGTCGCGACGGTCTTCCTTCTCAAGCTTTCACGATATGGAGCTTTCTCCCAACCCAAGCCCCTTCTGACGATCCCGACCACTGTGGAAGGCGCTCCATGGCCGACTTTCTGCTCACCAACAGCTGTCGTCGTTTAGCGTTCAAGCACTTCGATCCTGACGTTCATTCATGCGCATCATTCAACAAGAGCGTGCTCTGCGATCAATGTGAGCAACTAACCCAGGTAACGAGAGCAGTATTTTCTGTCCATGTGCGCCTGCTCAACTTTTTTTTTCAGTCGACCGACTTATTCGTGCTTCAGCATCTTCCCTTAGACCTTCCGTTTGTCAAGAAACCTGGCGTACCCGCTATGCAGAATGCACAACCCTCACTACCCGCTTCAGTTCCCTTGTCCGTCGAGTCTAATGCGGACCGTATCCGTGATGCATATGCTGCTGGAAGGTGTCGGTTAGAGTCGTTGAGAAGGCTCATCAGTCGCGTTAGTGCAATCGACTGCGCAGACTGTTGGATTCTCGGAGAATCACGACCTGGACCTCACGATCACACCCGTCACTATCTCTTCAACCAGATCGTGTCAACTCTTCGATCCAGAACACGGACTGAAAATGCCTTTTGGCCGTCCTGTTACCGGTGTTGGGTTCCTTTTCGTGCGCCATGTGATCACCCTACCATCAGGAGGGGTGACAAGCTCTCTCCCGACAATTGTCCCAACACTAAAATTCCGCATTTGATTCCCACTCTCATAACACTTATCTACCTGAACGATAACCCGTCGGACAGCACGAGCGCCTTTCTGTCATCCGTCTCGACAAAACTGTCGTTACAACCCCCGTTGTCTTCCAATAAATCAGTGTCCAACTTCGTAGATTGGATCACGCAACCTGCTACATCCCCCGATACGATACCTAATTTTGCACTATTCCTTTTGACGTTTTCAGAGTGCTTCCAACGGTAGATAAATCGTAATGTGCTTACTTTGTGTTGTGTGTGAATACGGAGTTTGTTTCATCTCGCTGCCTTGGTACTCTCGCCAAACGATCGAGCTCTCACTAACCGCACGCCTTCACAAGGCCCATTATGCAGAGCATCTCTCCAAGAGCCATCCAGCGCGGCAGAATTTCCTCTACCATCCTTAAACCACGCCACAGGTGTTCAACAAGCTCGCACGTCACAACTTATCTCCGACGAACACTCAACTTGAACGTTTAACCCTATGCTTTCGGTTAGTCGGTAAGGCCACTTGTGTATCCCCCTTGTAATACCACTCGCTGTTAAAAGCACTGACCTGTTCTTCGCTACCTCAGATGCATTCAACTTGGGCGTTAATATGACCTGCGGCCCTCCAACGGTTATACGTCCTGCTCGGTAACGCTGTATGATGTGAACGGTCTTGCTCGCTGCTGAAATGCGCGACAGGGCATTTACAAGGTACGAAGAATTGCTGTTGAACTATCCTGCCATACTTACTCCACCACCTCGCACTGCTCTTAGCGTCCATCAAATACCGAATGCGTGCCGTCTATCTACAGGATTCGTTCAATGAGAAACACTGCCATCGAACTCAGTCAGCATGATTTCCACACAACCTGACCTGGATATCTGACACACCACACTCGCCGTTCTAGCCCACATGATCGTCGCCCCCGATTTATTTGTGCTTTATGGGTTATAGAAACTTGTCCCATTCCTCCTGTGGCCTAGCTTGCGGTGACTCTCGCGTCTTCACTGTCTTACTTCTAACCTAATACATATTGGATTGCCTCCCTGTGTCAAGAGATTCTTTCGACGATTTCGTTCTAGTGTCTGTCATACCCTGACTGCCATCAAGGATCAATTGAACACGAGGTCCACCCTGCTGCCCACCCTCAGTGCGGTACTCTCAAAGAAGTTAGGCGAGAATCGACCTAAAGACCAACACGATCGTGTCGATTGGAGTGCGAGCTCGACTCATTTGCTCCGCCTGGTTGAACCATTCTGAACCCACTCCCAGGCAGTCGCTCGACGAATGGAAAACTTTGGTTGGAACCTATCCTCGACAGGATTGATGCAACTCTCGTGGATTATGCGGTACCTTGTCTATAGGAGACCGTTCTGCCATTTCCTGACTACTGTGCAGGTGGTCCAGCACGGTAATTGATACTCCTCTTTGGTCATTAAACCTCCGTCCCAGAGACTTCATGCTACAAAGTGCATGACCCTTTTTTGGGGGTTATACACATTTGACCGTAATCTCGCCACAGCGCCAATGTCCTCGTCAGTCCACGCAATCTCGACTCAGATGCAATACTTTATCTCTGGGATTAAATCGGCTCTGGTAGCAACCTGTCGTGACTAACCATGTCCGATTGGGGTGATTGATCTAGTCAGAACTTTCCTTGCATCTCTCACTTGTAAATGACCTTTTTGCACGACAGGAATCAATTCCCAGATGCGGCTCGAGACCTCTGGGGCCAGATTAACCCGCTAACCCAACTCCCTGTCAATGCTCGCAACTTATCACCGATGTTTACGACTTGGGCATTTCAACGAGTCACTAATCAAGGAAGTTCGATCAAACGAGGCTCATTACATGCGGAGAAAGTAGTAGATAATAAGTCATGGACGGGAAAAAAAGATTAAATGGGCTAGTATCGACGACCTCGGCTGTCAGATTCTTCAGATCCTTGGTATGGCCCATAGTACGGACGCGACCGCCCGCCTAAAAAAATGATTCACCCTAAGTTTGTTAGATACGAGCAACGACGTTAGGTTCCGGAACAACATCATCAGATCGCCCGTTCTGAATATGGGCCCTGAAAATTCACCCGACATGAGTCAGGTCAGATTCCCTGTTGTAACAGCTGAACAAACGAGAACTGACCATCAAAGGGCGTGCGTCCCAATCCTCGTGTTTGGGATTGACCCACCCACGGTGTACGGGTCTACACCTCTGCACCGTCGCCCTCACTGTGCGGCACCCGTTCACTCATATTTGGAGTTGCTTGCTGGACCATCTGCGCGTGCACGTCCTCGCCGTTGCAGCTTGGTTTGTAAGTTCTATCTCGGCTGGATCACTCATACAAATGATTGGGAATGAACATGAATGTACTTTCGTGACTCCCTAACGCACTCATTTCTACTCTCAGGATGCGCTCGTTCTTCGTAAGTAGAGATGAATATAACCCGCTTTAGGCGTCGTAGCATCAATGATTGTGGAGTTTATTCTAGTGATCACCATCACTAAGCTCGAATTCATCGGTGAGGGCACCTATGCGTTAGATCAGTATGTGCGACGTTGTATTTCGGTAGCTACACACACACTTCTCTGGCATCAGGAAGTGCATCCAAGATAGTAGCTCTACGGCAATGTGAGTCCTGAGTAACATCTTCCAATAAGAACATGTACCTTTTGCAACAGAGTACCCATGATCATGACTTTAGATGCGACAGAAAACGGTCGCAGTCCCTCATATAGTCAACTTTCGGATTTCTTCAGTCAATGCGCCTTTGAGATGTTGATCATTAGCAACCAGAAAAAAAAACCTCATGGACAAACCTCGACTACCAAAACCAAACACATACGGAATGACATCAACACTCAGCGAGCCATCTTCACATAGGGATCGCTCCAGTATGAACCCTTGAGGGTTCAAATACACCTCGTCGCGCGTCATCGCCCTGTCAATCCATCATCATCGTGCACATGTTTACAAGCAGGGCGTGGTGTACTAGATGTTGGTTGTCACCGTCGCACTTCAAACCACAGCGAATATCACTCACCTTGCTGGATGTAATACCTCTCGCAAACGTCATCTTTGCCAGTGGCATGAGGAACATTTAGGTGCCATTTGCATATGTTCAGCGCCTCACTGTCGAAACGGCACGTACCAAAACACCATGAAGGATGACGCCTAACTATACCCACCATGAGTTCAAGGGAGCGATCATCGATTGTCGAAATCGAGCAGACACTGGCGTCCAACTCTGTGAAAAAATGTTCTGCTGCACACGATGATTATGAGATGAACATATGCCCAAAGCATGGTGTGCGTCTGTTCACCCTTGCATTAGAAAGTGGAACAGGGTAAGAGAGTCACCACAAACCGTCCCAACGGAGGCTTGTAAGTAAGTTAGCCAAGAGGAACAAACACATGGAGAACAACGATTTACCTGCACAAAATCCCGGCCGCTTCTTTGATAGTTCTAAATTTTTTGAATCGTCGCCTAGACGATGTCTAATGATCTCGTTGAGACCATAGATGCAGCTGCATTCCCATATTCCTGGGGGTCGGATCACCTAGGACCATGCGAATGATTTAAGCCAAGATACGTACGATGCGTCGTTGACCCATACGTGCAGCGTGTTTAATCCCGTCCGCCACTAGATGTTTGCACTTAGCAGCATCGACTTTTAACCCATGACGGGAGCCACTGTAACACGAACACGTCAGCCAATCAACCAAAGATCAGTGGGACGGATCTAGCACTCACCGAACGGAAATGCACTCCATGGAGCGGACAGTTCGCCCCTAAGACGATGTCCCATACGCGCTGCATCTATCCGTATGTGACCTCCATGCCTACGGTTGCGGAGTAACTGTGTGGGACTCCAAGAAGTGATACATAATACGAGGACGTACATGGTGAAAGCCTCTGAGTAATCTGTGCAGTTTTTCGGGTGTGTCAGCAACTCGCTAATCCTCTGTTGCGGTAGTCCAGCGCAACCAAGACTTGGAAGAATTGATGAAGCAGATGTCGGAGTAGTCTGAACCGTGGTCCATACCGAGTGCTTGAGGTCCGCCACTCGAAATCGAACCTCTGTATAGGAGTCAGGTGAAGGAATTAGGACAGAGTGCGACAACATACAGCTGCATCGGAGTGAAATCTGGTCTTATGGCAACACTTATCGAGGAAGGCAATGGATCGATCGTCCGAATACATGTGTGTAAACGACTCTGCTCAAAGGTTAGTAACCGTCATGTTAGGCATACACTAAGAGGAACATACCGCATCTTTTTGAGCAAACTGTAGTGAGCACACGCAAAATCAACCAAGCGCAGGTCGGCAGGTACCGCGACTTCACCGCGATTCCCACATCGGGCGTCAAGGGAGTTTGACGACTTTCGGCAAACAAGTACATCATGGCATCAGCCCTATCAACCGTTTTCTTGGGCCGTTCTTTAAGCCACCAAGCATTGTTACGATCCCCACATCTACACTATAAACGCGCACTCTCTTTCAACAGTACAGCCTCCGTTAATCGCCCAGCATGACGCACAAGTGCTCCTCTTTGTAGTGAACGAGCAACTCCCAAGGCAACGCAGCCGTTACACAGTGCGGACATTGCCAGCGCCCTTCTGTCATCTTAAGCGTGAAAACCCTTCCTGGCGCATGTGGTGAGTACTATTTTCTGACACCGCAAACTTGTCACTCACCAAACGTGTACAGGGTTAGTTTCTTCTCCTCGTTGTGGGACGCTTTGACGTGTCTCTCCAAGACCCGAGGTCCTTCGTTGGATATGTTGTGCCAACAATATGGACAGAAGTTTTTTGGGTTGGACATGGCTGCGTTGCACATCCTCCGTCCTGCTCGCTTTTCAATCCCACCCGCTTCCATCTATGTACTTTTCTTTGCCTTAGAACGCTTGTGATCTACTGGGGTTCATGTTTAGATAAGCAGCACATCTCGCCCCAAAGAAATATCGTCCAAGACGCCCCTTTCTCACTTCAATGCTCTGCTTCTGCCTTGTTTGACCAGGTTCGTCGTCAGGTTACCCTCCGAAGCACCTCTTCTGACATGGTTAGATGGAGACACCGGTCACGCCTGTGAAGGATCTTCGCTCTATCGTTCAGGATCTGATTCAGCAACGTATTAACGTTTCAGACGATTGCCAATACTCTCTCGGTTCGCTAGAAGGCCGGCAGCAGAAAATTCGACGCATAACCCGCGCCTTGCATACGGATACCTTCGATCCGCCCCTCTTAGATGATCTCGACCCTGAACAGCTTGACGCGATGCACCTAGTACTTAGCGGCTATAGCATATATATTACTGGCGCAGCGGGTATGTCGCCATATTGTGAACAATGTTCTATGTTCTCACGATTTCATAGGAACGGGCAAAACGCATTTGTTCAAACGGATCGTCCAAGCCTTGTTATACAAGTATGGCTACCGTCCCGCGGTCGTTGTTGCGGCCAGCACCGGAATGGCTGCAGCAAGGGTCAATGGTAGGAGGCCCACTCTCAACCTCATTCCGCTGTCACTCGCTTTGTTCTAGGACAAACATTACATTCCTGGGCGGGATTTTGCCAGATGATTGTCGATAAAGCGGTAGACAAGGTCAACGAACACCAGTCGATCCTGAATCGTTGGATCGAGGTCAATGTACTGTTGATTGACGAACGTAGGTTGCATCGCTCCAGTCGAACCTTTCCTCACAGTTTCCTAGTCTCTATGATCGACGCACAATACTTGGATCTACTCGATGCTGTTGCACGTCGTGTTCGACATTCGAATAGACCTTTCGGTGGCATTCAGGTTCCCACTTCCTTTGATCACTGCCTCATTAACTCATTCTCGCCCTATAGCTCCTCACTTCAGGCGATTTTTTCCAGTTACCCCCCTGTGCCCGTGATAAGAAAGCACGTCCCAAGTATGCATTCGAATCTTCCAAATGGCTCGCTGCAACGACTTGTTTTATCAACCTAAAGACCGTGTATCGGCAAATCGACCCAGGTACTCTATATCCTTTTACTCGTCCCTTTTTCTTGACAGTAATTCATTCAGATTTTACACGACTGTTAAACGACCTTAGAGTCGGAATGATTTCTGAAAAAACCCTCGTTGCGCTTCGCGGCCTCCAACGTCCAATCGATCCCCATATCCTCCCGAATTGTCGTGCCATTGAACTATACGCCACTCGTCGCCTTGTCGACGTGACCAACGAACGACGTTTGAAAGAGCTGTCGGGTCCATTTTTCCGATATTCGGCCGTCGACGGACCGTATCGCAAAGAGTCTGCGCCCTATTATGCGGACATGCCTGTCGATAGCATCCTGCAGGTGAAGGTCGGTGCCCAAGTAATGTTGCGCAAAAACTTGGGACAGGGGTTGTACAACGGCTCGATCGGCAAGGTTATCTGTTGCCTTTCAATTCAAGACATGGTCCGTTACGGAGGTTCCGAGTGTGAGTTTGGGGATGGCTGTGTACGTCACATCAGTACATCTCTTCTTCCTCGCTTTCGTGCGAGCGTGTCCTCGTCGGACGCATTCCCGGTTGTTCGTTTCGACACCTCGAGCGGCCCTGAGCTCGTTTATTGTCGACCGGAATCCTTTCAAGTAGAAGATTCCCGCGGACAGATCGTTGCCTGCCGTAGACAGGTATGTTGATTTTGCGTCCGTGTGTACATCCCTGACGCTTTTGGTTTAGGTCCCGCTCGTTCTTTCGTGGACGCTAACAATTCACAAGTCGCAAGGACAGACACTTCCGAAGGTGGTTGTCGATTTTGACCGCATATTCGCAACCGGTTTGTACTTTGATTTTCTATTTATACTTCACCGATCTTGCCCTAGGACAGGCCTATGTGGCCTTATCAAGAGCAGAATCCATGGACGGCTTATGGATCATTAATTTTGATCCACATCGGGTAAGTCGAGTACCGTCAATCTTCATTCTGGCTTATATCTTCTATTTAGATTAAAGCGGATGCACTTGTTCTAGATTGGCATCGACAAACCTTTGGCAACGATTAATACTTGTTTTTGCTATTTCCTGTACTGTCTGTCGTCGAATACCGCTATGCTGTGGGCTTATAATCCTCATCCGATATCGCTTGACGCTTAAGATCATGCCTGCTGGCCCCCAGCTGAAGTGTCCTTTCTGTCTCAAACCCGTCCACGATGCCGAACGTCACATGGACACGCATTCTCTGAGTGCTGATCAAAAGCTCTACGTGCTTGGTGCGTGTTCTTTGATTGCTTGTTGGATTCGGTTAACCGCCATCGCAGACGTGTCATATTCTCTCGAGGAGCATCCGACTGGGTATAAATGCCCGTTTTGTGACGTTATAGAGCTACCCTATGAGCTCTACAAGCATGTGTCGGGACATTTTCCAGCACAGGTATGTATGTACTTTATGCAACATGCATCTTCTCATATCATCAGCCCGAGCCACAGACGTCGGTATCGGAGGTACCCGACGACGCTCCTGATGAAGAGCATACAGTAGAGACCCCACCCACGAAGAGGCCAAGGATTTCTTTCAAGACCCCGGTGGCGCCCGCAACTAGCGACTCGGACATTACCCTTCACGGCACAACGAGATCCCGATCGCAGTTCACCTCATCTGCACGCTCAATGCTTACCCCGGCCACCCCTACTCCACACTCTAATACAATCCCAAACGTGCTACTTTACCACCAGACAACCCCTCAATCTATCCAACAAGTCTCCTCCAATGTCTCTGCTTCCCTCTCGTCTCAGTCTAAGGTTGTTTCCGATTTCCTGGAGATGCACAAAGCCTTTTGCGTGCTCCATACCCTCCTTGGCGAAGCCTCCGTTTACCCACATGATTCTAGGGTTCGTTGCGACCTCCAAACATCGACCTCGGATACTGAATATAAAGAATTCCGGAACGCGTTTCGCTCTGTCTACAACCCAGCGCGCTGCCCATCCTGTGGGTGTCCCAAAATTGAGGCCATCGACCACAAGGGCGGCTGGACTCGTTCTAACGAATGCAAAGACGACGCTCTTCAGGACTGGATAATCGGCTTGACGATGTACATCTGGAAGTTTCCGAGGCTGCGTCGCAGTGTCCTCCATTTGATGGGGATTTCTGAAGAAGATTTTTCTGTCGAAGGATCCGATTCCAAGATGAATTTTGCCAAGTGGTTAGGGTCGAAGACGGGGAGGGAGTCCAGTGGTGTGTCTTGTAACTTGTTGGATCTCTTGTTCGTTGTCGCGGAGAACAGCAAGATAGTTTTTAACCTTGTCCGGTTGCGTCCCGAATGTCTCTCCATTGATGATGTCCAGTAGATCCGTCCTCGTACGTACTGAAATCATCTGAATCGTTGTCACCATCACCATCCCTACCATGTCATTCGCCTCTCGTTCGCCTCGCCCTCATTATCCTCTGAGTCATACTGCTTGTATTATAGCACGGGTGGGATTGGTTCAAGCATACATGCGGCCAGCCAAGCGATGACGACAACGCATCCATGTGCACATGTTCCAACCAAGGCCAACGATGACGATGAATGGATGTGCACACGCATGACGCATGCGGTCGACCAGTGCGTCGAAGGCTGCGCTCGAGCATTGCCCAGATAAGGCACTTTTCACGGCTCGGGTATAGCGCTGTGCTTGCTCTTTGCATGCGGTCGTCTTCAATCGCCTCCTGCACAATGGGATTCGCATCTCGCGCCTTATCACTTGTCCTGCGCCATCTCTGGACCTTATACAACATATCCGAACGATCCAATCCGCCCAATATGGTCTCGACGTGGCCGTCCGAACTCATAAGTGCGCTTTTGTGCACTTTTGAGTGATTGCTTCTCTAGGATGCAATTTCAATCGCCCTCGTCGACGCGGTGGGTTGGTGGCCTCAATAGGCCGTCGGCATGACTTCTCAGCTGGTATGGGTGGCCCAGGTACGTTCTCCGTGGTGCGCTTTTGCCGTTCGACCTGACCCGTACCCTCTGCAGCTAGCACCTCCGTTTCGACTCGTTTCGAGCCGCGGTGTGCGCTGCTCATTGCTCCATCCACCCGACACTCTCTCCCATGAGTTTGGACGCCATCCCAACCGTTCCGGCACTGCGTTTCGGCCTCGACAACTCTCGACGACCCCAACTTGCTCAAATGGCCTGCTGGCCCTCTATCTCGACACGATGACTTCGGGTTGGGGTCGCACCGCTTCGTATCGACTCTAGGACACTCCTGGGCACTGTGTAGGGCACCTGGTACGTGCGCTTCGCCATCTGGCATGCTCAGCTCGTCATCAGCTCTCCAATGTGTGTTTTCCTCTATTCGTTCAATGCGTTCGTCAACGTGTTCTGACATGTTCTGCAGGTTGGTCGGCACGTTTCTAGGGTCCTCGTCGCCTTCGCATTAGGTCGGCACATCCATCTCGGCTATGGTAAGTACGACGTCGTAGTTCGGATACCCTCTGCACTCCCCCTCGAGCTTAGCGCTCGGGGGCTTATCTACTTGCGCGGGTCGTTCATATGGGCTGGTAAGTACTGGAGGTGGATCTGGGGGTGGACTTGGTGAGTCCGTGACGTCTATTGAGGTGCGCTGATTATCAGTTTCAGCTCAAGTTACGAGTCGCGCTCCTGTGCTCGCACACATTCTCTCCTCGATCGTGGCATCTCGTCGTGTCCACAGACACTCCCACTCAACCTGCACATCCCGCCCCGCTTGTCCGACCTTAGCATCAAGACCTGCGTCCCTGCTGTCATGCATGACGTGTCCGTCTCTGCGTCCGGTTTGCTCGTCGACCAACTGGCCGCCTGGATCGACCTGCACTTCCATGCAGTCTCGTGTATGCACACACGGGTTGTCGTCTCCCCTGTGTGCACTGTCGACCTCACTATAAGTATATTTTTGCAACATAGGTTCAGGCTGGACAAGGTTCGTCGCGCTAGAATGAGCGTATTACTGGCATATTTTACCATCATAACACATTATAAATGGAATATATTTAATATATATAGTATCCCACATATATAGTAGAAGTCACAATGATATCACACAATATGATATACAATGTACATTCTGCCAAATGTTCACAGTGCACAATTTTGATTAAACACATTGAATTCATATATGTTTACACAATGTTTGCTATTCATTCCAAGGCATGTACAATATACAACAATTATCTACTTCTGTTAACAATGACAATATACTGCACAATCTGACACATGTCCAATTTGCACAAGTCTCACACATATAATGTTGGCGTGTCCCCAAGGAAAACCAATACATTACCACTGAGTATACAATATGCAATCCGTCATATATCCAGTTTGCACAAACGAGGACATATACAAAAATCCTGTTTGTGTTCTAGAGTGTATAACTATTACACATGTACATTAATTCTTACAATGTAACCTATCAATTGGCACCCCTGGCCAATGGACCATTGGCCAAACAATTTTGCATTCAAAAAACGCAGTGGTTCCTGTGGTCCGATTCCCATGATTCTTTTTTTCCTAGAAAGGTTATATGGTGTATTTTCCAGATCCTATTAATCTTCCCAGTGCTTCAGATCTTCTGAAGTGGAAGTGCTCTTTCCTGGAAGTGCCCACAGCCACGGAAGCACTATATACTCATATGGGAGTTAAATATTAAAACTTGAAACAATTTTTGGGAAATAAATTTTATATATTCCTATAGCTAGGACCAATGTGAAGGACCTCCAAAAGGTTTGAAGAGATTTGGTGGTTA
>JBBPQD010000279.1:0-13962 GCA_038092355.1 Caloboletus inedulis
CGAAGAGCTTCGGAGGGCCCAGTTGGCACGACGTGCTTTGGCCCTCACTGCCGCTTCATCACAGCGCATCCCTCATCGCCCACTTCCGCCTCCTAGACCACAGGGTACCACGCGGTTGTTGATGTAAGGGATGTTGCCCTTCGATTTCATGGGATTGTGATACCCGGTCTCTGATACCCTTTCGACACAATTCATTGCAGTCATGTCTGCTGTTTTCAAATAATTTATTTCTATCCCGTTGTTACGCACTCCACCAATTTCAGGTGTTCTGGACCGTGGTATACTCGATTTAGTTTGTGTTGCAGGCATTGCAACGTTCGTTCGGAATAATATTGATATGGCAAAGTTTCACACCTCCGGGCTCCCTTCTCTATCCTTCTCGTCCCACATTTTAAACAGCATTTGCCCGAGCGATTTACCCAGAGCGTAAGCTAGAGGAACAGGGACTGCATTACCAATCTGGCGAAGTTGCTAGACAAAGTCGATATCCAGCAAAGCGGCATGATGCACGGAAACAGACACGTACGTCTGCTACAATCTTGCTTGGAGCATCATTAGCGGACAAGAATTCATAGTGGTCGGGAAATCCTTGGGCTCGAGCGCACTCTTGAACGGTGAGAATCCGTTTTTGCTAAGGATGCGTTGTTTCACCTGCCGCCTTTTTCCAACAGACAGTGTACTCACGGACGGGTGGAGGACTGTGCCACCCTTGTTGTTTGGTGCGACAGTGGTCAACGCAGTTGCGAACACATGGTCAGCATCTAGGCGCTTATAAAGAGCTGCAGGGGATGGAGCAGAAGCAGCGACCAAGATGCTCAACACATACATGCGTACTTCGTTTCTGCCTGCTTTTGTTTTGCAAGTTCCATCCGCAGCTTTACCGGGAGACCTTGGAGGCATTGGACTGAGCATCCTCTTAACGGTATAGCCATCGACTTACTGAATTGATTTGCTCCAGGGACAAGTGGTACAGCACAGACGCTGGGAAGTTGAACAACAATCAGTACAACCTGTGAACAACGGGTATTACCGTTCTGCTACGTTGGAACGCCATCGCCTTGTGTAATGATATTTCAAGACTTCATTGATGTTTCCGTCTTGGCGTTGGCGCATCCACTTTTGATATCGTGTCAGTGGTTCGGAGCTATATTTGCGTGGTTGCGAGAAGCCAACATAGGCAGGCTTGGAAACTTCAAGGGGGCAAAAGGCTGGGATCTTGAGGACATCCTTACGCTCTCGGGCTTCCCTCCTGTCCTCGGTTGTAGGCTTCATGGTGACATGTGGATTAATCCTGGATACCAAACGCTCTCAGTCATGGGCGATCCACACGGGTGAAAATACAGACCAGTCAAAAGGGGGCTAGTGACAACACCGTTAGTGTGAGAACGACATGCAGACCATAGTCATTAATGAGCACATGCCAAGTCTCCGATTGCTTCGTTGATAGTGACAAAATGCAGCGGCGCAGACCGATCATCGTTTACACCACCCTCACACTTGTTCCGTATGATGGGAAGTAAAAC
This sequence comes from Caloboletus inedulis, assembly GCA_038092355.1. Taxonomy (NCBI): domain Eukaryota; kingdom Fungi; phylum Basidiomycota; class Agaricomycetes; order Boletales; family Boletaceae; genus Caloboletus; species Caloboletus inedulis. The sequence continues at coordinate 1,524 of JBBPQD010000279.1, forward strand.
AGAGCCTGTTGGCAGTGCAGCGCGAATCAACTTTGTTGGAGAGCAATGTGTTGGAATCGGCCATTCTGGCAGCAATACGTCACGGCGTGCTCCCCAAAAAATGACTCGCTTGCGCCCTTGAGGTGCACCGTACTGAGCAGCCTGGAGGATAGCAAATTTGGATTGGTATCTAAAGATCGTCAAATGGTATCTTAACGGACAGGCGACGAAAGGCCAACATACCCGATGGAGGCCAAAGCGCGCTGGATAAATTTCACGACTGCAAATTGTATGCCGTTCTTCCTCGAAGTGGTCTTTTGGTTGTGGCACAAAATTCCAAATACGTTTTCGAGGAGCATATACATCGGGCGATAAAACTCGACAAAAGCTAACATGTTGCACACAAGAGTGCTCCTATATAGCAACACGTGAGACCGCCGATGGTTGATGGGAGAAGCGGCCACATACCGTATATCGGATTCTTTCTGTTGAAACACGTCGTCAGGTACGGTACATCTCATGTGTTCTTCACCTCACCTTGTTGTGATTCATGAGAGAAAAGCTTTGGCAAGGAGGACCTAGCATTCTTTTTTATTCATGCCCAAGCACGCAATTAACCAGGATTACGAACCACCGTAGATAAAGTCTACATCACCTGGCTTTGGCATGGGAGGCAATGGTTTCTTATCGTCTAATGAAAGTAGTGGTTTCGGTTTCTTGTTTTCTAAGGCATCAATTGCGTGCTGCAGGCATAAATTGGTACATTGATTGTAAACGATGGTTTCCGGATGATTGCGCCTGCATAAGACATTAGTGGGTCCCAGAGGCACAAAGCGCAAACTCAGTCTTACTGGTAGGTTCGTGCTGCACTGGGCGAAAATTCGATCGCCCATCGAGTCTCTACAAAGCCTGACATATCGAAGCCGGTCCCAAGGCCACCAGCTCCTGCATTTCAAGATCAAGATCATGATAAAATATGCATGTAAACAAAGTCTTACCACTGAACAATTCCAACCCACGCAGACGACCATGTCTTTTGAGGAGTAGACTCTGCCGTTCCAAGAGTTCTTCCGTTTCTTTATGACACTTTTTACAGGATTCGAATTTGCTTTTTGGCCAGTCTCGGAGATCGTCAAGGGACTTGGGTTTCAACGAGCAGACTTGTTGATTGACATAGTAGTGATCATCATGTTTCACCCACTCCTCCACTGCATCAGTGTCACGTTCATGAATTACGTAACATTGGCCCTGCAGATCTTCGTCGTGCACAATCTCTACCTCGTCTGTTTTGAAAAGCCTACGCTACATGGATGGTTAGCGAGCATAACCGCCGCCTAAGGAGAAGGACTCACATCATCAGATGGTAGAAAACGGCGCTCGTCTTCCAACTTCACTCTTCTCACCACATCGTCATACCTCCCGAATAGTCGGATTGTCATTTCGATCGGAACCTCCATTGCCGTTAGCTTTATGATCTGACCGATTTTGTAAACAGAATGTGTTTGTTTACGCTTGATGTAAACGAAATCGTGGAGGTGGTATGTAAATTCGTGTTGCGCGAATCCCCCATCAGGAAGAGGACGAGGATGAGGGATGCTCGATTTCATTGCCTGCAAACCACAAGAGAGACACTGCTCATGGGCGTCACAGTGGGCAAATGCACACATCGTTTGCTCTTTGGAAAGCGAGACGAAGGAAGCGTCTGCACTGTTGTACAACAAACTGGCGACCGTGTTAAGAGGATGAGTAGACGAAGGTATAAATTATCATACCCGGTGAAGAAGTCGTTCTCTTCCGATGCGTTTCCATCAACCGGCTCGGGGGCATCTGGGTCAAGCTCACGGACATTGCATTTTTGTGATATCGCGTCAATGTGAATATCTTCGCAGTCTGTTAACATTAAATAGAGAGACTGAGAATGACCGAGCTCCTGGAGAAGAGTCTTTGAGCTGTGGGTGAGCCACTGGCCGTGGAACATTTTGTGGCCCCGCTCGTCCTCGAAAAGATAGCATATACGGCAGAACCTGGGGTGTATTGAGCTTACAAAATGGGCAGAGTACGAGTGGCTGGCTTACCAGCGAGAGTTGGCGAGTGAATTGGGTGACTGAGCAGGCTCGTGGGTGTAGCTCTTTGCGCGAGCTTTGTTCTCATCTATGCCAGGCTCAACCATAACGGTATCGCCAATCTAAATGCGCGTTAAAGAAGAGAAGTGGAAGGGCTGAGAAACGCACGGAATAAACAGCCCCATCAACACAAACGGATTGGTAGTAACCCGGATGATCTGTGGGAAGACCCCATTTGACAGAGTTGGGGTTCACGAGATGGATGAGAGAGGTGTGGGTGGGCTGTAACTCATTCATATCAACGTCATCCTGGACAGGGATGTTCGCGAGCTTTATGTTTTGTTCAAAAAGTAACTTTGTGACGCGAGCAACGACAGTGGTGACGACAGTTGGGTTGCGGTGTTCCAAAACTCGAAGCTCCAGGTTACCCGAGGAAATGTGTGATTGGGGGCGGGAGCGGGATGAACTGGATGACTTGAGCTCAGGTTCGAACTCGTATGAGAATTGATGACCAAGGAGGGTGCGGAACAAAGGGGTACGACGGATGTTGATATGCTCATTTGCCTGGAGATCGTCGAGCACGGCCAGCAAATATGATTTCTGTTGAGGAAAGGTGAGGAAAGCAAGCAGGAGGTTAAAAAAGACATACGACATCTTCTGACTGGACGTCGTCTTCTGTGATGCTCCTGCCAAGAATTTTGAGGGAGACTGAGACGTCGTCATCGGACGTAAGGGAGACATCAAGGGAGCGAATAAAATCTTCGTAGCTAATCCTGGGACGAGAGAGGGCGGAGGAGATGACGAGGTGTAGGACACGGTGCTTGAGCCAAAAGTTGGTATAGAAAGGACTGTAAAGTGGCGAGGGGATGTCGAGGATGTACCAAGCATACTGGGTGAGGATGTAGATGTTGCTGTGAACGATATGAGAGAATACCGACAGAGAGAGAGAACGAAGCACCTGTCAAGACGGCGGTGGCACTCTTTGAGGTCGTGGAGGGAGAACCGCTTGATGGGGGTCAGCTTGACGCGTTGTATGCGGTCCTCGGCAGTCAGGTCGTCGTCATTGCTTTCGCGTACTTCGTCTGCGTCCTCTTGGTCTTGATCGTCATCGTCGTCATCTTCGTCATCGTTGTCTATCCAAGCCTTGACGCAGCCAGAAGCAGAGAAGGACAGACTCGGGTTGAGAGAGAGCTCGAGGAGGCAAGCAACGGGGACAAGCTGGAGAGTAGTGTGGTCGTATATGGAAAAGTCGGTGAGGACACGGACGGGGACGTCGTCGTCACGGTCGTTGTCGAGGGGGTCTGTCTCGCCGATGATCTGAAGGTCAGGCCTCTCTGGGAACTCGTGCTCGGCTGGGACATGGAGGATGGGTTGTTCGGGAGATGTCCAACGAGGAGGCGAGGGCGGTGTACGATCGTCGTCGCTGTCTGGTGCGGGAGACAGCGACCGACGCGTGCGCTTCCTCGCCATTGTTCAAAGAGCGGACTCCGAAAAAAGCAACTCTCCGGGTCATTGAGACGCACGTGATCCCCGCCTTTGGCAACAGACTGATGGCACGCCGACACCCGCTCGTCGTCGCCCTCGTCCTCCTCGCCCCGCTCGTGCCCGTCCCGCTCGTGCCCGCTCTCACCGTCCCCGCCAAGCGTGATCATACGACGTTCGACTACTTCCTTCTCGATCACCATCCTGTTCCCTCCGCTCCCTCCGTCGACGAGTGCGTCACCGAACTCGGCCTTGGCCTCGAGCTTGTCGGTCAGGTCGGCGAGCTCACCAATGCATGGCTCCTTCGCGCTCCAAAACACCCTTCGCCACATCGCCACCCCGTCCTTGCCCGCTACGACGCCCTCCGCACTCATGCGGCCATCCATTCCCGCGATGACCGTACCCGCCACTTCCTCGGCGCCATCAACCTGCTCGAGTACCAACACCCACGCCAGCGGACAAAACGTGCCCCACCACCTATTTCTCCGGGTGAATCCGCCGCCGCCATTAGTGCCCGTCTCGGCGTCACAGATCCTCTCTTCACACAGCAATGGCATATCGTCAACGAGGAATTCCCCGAACACATGATGAACGTCACCGGTCTCTGGGAAATCGGCATCACCGGCCAGGGTGTCATCGCATCCCTCGTCGACGACGGCCTCGACTACGAGAGCAAGGACCTTGCCGACAACTTTGTACGTCTCCCTGCCTTTGCGCCTGAATCACTCCTCATTCTTCACAGGACGCCGAGCATTCCTACGACTTCAACGATCACACTCCCCTCCCAAAACCGATCCTTGCCGACGACCGCCACGGCACCCGTTGCGCCGGACAGATCGCAGCTGCGAAGAATGACGTCTGCGGCATCGGCCTCGCCTATGAAGCAAAGGTGGCAGGCGTGCGCATCCTTTCCGGTCCAATCACGGACGTTGACGAAGCCGCAGCGCTCAACTACGGTTTCCATGATGTCGACATTTACTCCTGCAGCTGGGGTCCTCCAGATGACGGCAAGTCCATGGAAGGTCCAAGCTACATTATTCACAAGGCCTTCCTCAACGGCGTACAGAATGGCAGACACGGCAAAGGCTCCATATATGTATTCGCCAGTGGCAATGGCGCTATGTCTGGTGACCAGTGCAATTTCGACGGTTATACCAACAGCATCTACTCCGTCACGGTTTCTGCCGTAGACTACAAGGGCCTCCACCCTTACTATTCAGAACCTTGTGCAGCGAATTTGGTGGTCGCCTACAGCTCAGGCAGCGGGAAGCAGATCGTTCGTACATGCTTTTCTCTCCCCTTATCTTCTCTCATCCTCTCCCAGGTTACTACCGACGTCGGTGAAAATGTATGTTCATCCGGCCATGGTGGCACTTCTGCCGCTGCGCCAAACGCAGCAGGTGTCTTTGCTCTCGCTCTGCAAGTCCGGTCAGTCTCTCCCCACGTCCTCTTACTTATCTGACACCACACCACCAGACCCGACCTTACTTGGCGCGACATCCAGCATCTTTGCGTTCAATCGGCCCAAATGATCAACCCCGAAGACCCGGACTGGGAAAACACAGCCTCGGGCAGGCCATTTAGTTACAAGTATGGCTACGGTCAGCTCAACGCGTACGCGTTTGTTACAGCCGCACAGAGCTGGGAACTCGTCAAGCCCCAAGCCTGGTTCCATCCATCCGCAATCCAGCTTAATAATGGTTCCTTATCAGACCCAGAAGGTACCATGACCGGAGGTGTGCCCATCCCGCCAGGCGGGATTAAAAGCACGTTCACTGTCACAAACGATATGCTGCTTGAGCATAACCTCGAAGGGCTCGAACAACTAAGTATTACCGTCTGGATTTCCCATTTCAAGCGAGGTGACGTGGAAGTGGAACTCATCAGCCCCAACGGCATAAAGAGCATCTTGGCCGCAGTGCGCAAGCAAGATTATGCGATTACTGGATTCAAAGGCTGGCGGTTCATGACTGTCAAGCACTGGTAAGTTTTTCTTCTTCTTCGAAACTTGTCGTTCACTCCAACAAAAGGGGTGAAAACCCAGTGGGCAACTGGACTATCAGGGTATCTGACCAGTCAGACCCAAACCACAATGGAACGTTCCACGGTTGGCGACTTATGTTCTGGGGTTCTACCATCGATCCTGCCCAAGCCAAGACATACGTCCTCCCTACCAACGACGCAATCCTCCCATCTTCCGAAGAACCAGAGTCAGCTGAAGCCCCCACCCCTTCTACTAAATCACACCCCAAACCCACATCGGGCCTCCCGAGCGATCACGACACGGCAGAAGGCGAAGCTGACCGTCCTGCCTTCCCGGGAGCCTCCCCGATACCCAGCATGACCCCCACTCCAGACGAAGGCTGGTTCTCCGACATGTCTAATCTCGTCTCCAACTCCAAGTGGTTCTTCGTCGCTATTAGTGCTGTGATTATCTTCGCTGTTGGCACTTGCATCTTCTTCTGGAAGAGACGCACAAAACGCCGCGCCGCGTATTCGTCCCTTGCGGATGCCGACCTTCCGATGAGTTCTGTTTCTGGAGGCGGTGCACCCCCGAGACCAAGGGCAAAAGAGCTGTATGACGCGTTCGGAGAAGTATCTGATGACGACGAAGACGCGGACGAACACACTATGCTCCATCCTGGCCGATCCTTCGATGACTATCAAGAGGCAGGGCTGGGTTTTCATTCCGAATTTTTGGACGACGATGCCCCTGCCTCTGCAGAGCCAACGCCGAGGCATGGAGATGATTCTCAATCGCGTGAGGGATCAGCAAGTCCCGGGAGTGGCAGTGGGTCTAGCTGGGAACATACTTTAGAAGAACACTCAGGATAGTTCCATATGTTATATCTACGGACATATTTCTGCATATATCAACCGAGGGAATGGCTACAAATTGACGGTACAATTGAAAGCACAGCACAGAAGCAAGGAACGAGATATTTTTCAGACGTTGATAAAGCGCAACTTCGACCCATTTGCCACGCGTGCCCAGACGTCTATGGATTCGTACTACACACGGAGACAGTGAACGACTCACGGTATGAAAGAGGAAACGCCAACCTACCTCAACGATGGTATCATTGAGCTGCGCTTCAGTATACCCAGCACCCAGCACCCTGGATCGCACGTCAATGAGGGCCAACTCTCCGTCGTTGTCGTCTTCGCTCGAGTCGACGTCCATATCGCGTTCGCCCCCGGGTCCTTTGCCGAGCCTCCGCGGTCTCTTTTTTCGTTTGCCACCACCTTCTCCAGTCATATTCTTGATAAGTCGAAAAATCTGGCTGATGACCGATCGGTCGGGTTCATAATCTTTATCTTCATCATCTTCGAGACTCTCCTTGCTGCACTCCATGAGACGCAGAGCCTCGTCAACGTCACCATGTTCCACGATATCTGCGAACCGGAGACGTGCAAGTGCTTGAGCAAGGCGGAGCACGCCAAGCAACGTACGTGCTGATGTGTACGTATGTGATTTCTTCTGGGCTGCCTCTTCTTTCGAGAGCTTGCGCAAACGCACATAAGAGTCTACGATATAATTCGAGACTGTAGGCGGGACGACAGGGCGCTTGAGGCGTGCCTGTGCGATATAATGTCTATTTCCATGCATCATTAATGTCAACGTGTAGAACGGAACAACGTCATGAACACTGACCTCATCAAGGAAGGATTAATGACATCGTACTCAAGTTTGGGATGAGTGTTGTGCATGTGCACGTGCGTGATATGCTGAGCCAACCGCTCGTCATCTTCGCGCGTTGGCTTGTCGAGAATCAAGAAGAGGAGGTCAAAACGTGACAAGAGCGCCGCAGGCAAGTTGATGTTTTCCACAGGAGATACTTTCGGGTTGTAGCGTCCATAGAGTGGATTCGCAGCGGCGAGGATAGATGTTCGAGCGTTAAGAGTGGTGGAGATACCTGCTTTGGAGATGGAGATCGTTTGTTGTTCCATGACTTCGTGGATGGCGGTTCGATCAGCTTCTTCCATTTTGTCGAACTCATCGATGCAACAGATGCCATTGTCAGCCAACACAAGAGCACCCCCCTCTGGACTCATTCTGGTCAGCACGCAGACCGTTTATCATGAGGAAGTCACCTACCGAGAACCATTTCATCCGTGACCGGGTCTCGCATAACAGCAGCTGTGAGACCGACGCCGGAAGAACCCTTGCCTGTAGTATACACACCACGTGGAGCAACCTTTGAAATATATTTGAGCAGTTGTGACTTCGCAACTCCGGGGTCACCCATGAGACAAATATTAATGTCGCCACGAATCTTCATTCCATCGCCCATGGTTTTCGTGACCCCCCCTACCAGTAACAGCAGGAGTGCCTTCTTCACGTCTTGGTGCCCATAAATCTCTGGAGCAATGCTTTGGGCGAGTTTGTTATATAACGCAGGGTCCCGTTGCATATCAGCGATCTGTGCCTGTATCTGTGGTGACATTTCCATGTCGCTGTACTGCTTCTTCAGCTGATGGATATGTTGCACTTCCAAGTATGTATCGGTGAGCAGCCCTGCTCGAACGGCTTGGTATCCGGTGTATGGTATAGGAAGGAAAATGCCTCCCAGATGAACTACATCTCCGGGATTCATCATGCGAACGAGGTTCCCGTTCACGTGGACTGCCATTGATCTAGGAATGTGACCGACTGGAACCTGGTCCGCCTGCAAAAGTTTGAGAAGAAGAAAAACGAAAGGACTAGAGAAGGGGGCAAACCATTTCCTGGATTTTGACTTCCTGGAACGGGCTGAAGCGACAAGCGCGCGTCTGCATGTGTAGAGACCCGCGGATGCCGTTCTTTTTGCACTCATTCTCGTTTTGACAGTCGGTGATTGGGGAGAACGTCCTGCTCGAGATTTGTTGAAACGTTTCTGATCCGCACATATCACACGTGTAGGCATTCACGAGAAGGAGAGGTTTGACTTCTGAAACGCGAGTGACAATTCCGCGAACAGTAATCAGCCGTCCCAGGTGAGCGCCCCTGACATCACGGACCGCCAGCGCAATGTCAGATCGCAAAGGCTGAAAGTAGAGATTACTGAAAGTGATAATCAGTGCGATGCATACTATACGGTGAGGATGACACGCACTACCGCCGCAAGAGATGATCGGGAAAACCTTCCTGAACTCCTTCAGTTTGCTCGTTCCGCTCACGTCGCTGGTGGAGGATAACATCGATAACCTCGTCATGTTCACTTATGTCCTTGGTTGGAGTTGGAAGAAGCTTGTCGATGGCTTCGCAGAATAGCTGGACATAGCGCCGGGTATTATTTTGGATACGAGCCACAAGTTCCGAGACGGTTTTCTCGTGCTTAAGTAGAAGATAATGTTAAGATATGTGAACAATACATGGGAGCTCAAATCCTCGCCTGATGGATATCTTCGAGGTCAATGGTTAGCATCTGCTGCTCACGGTTTGCTATTCGTTGCTTGAATACCAGGCATCAAAATGGGACGATATTTTGGACGAAGGAAAGCACACCAGCTGCTGCATATACTTAAGTCCTTTTGTCCTGGAACCATCGTGATCCTCGTCGTCGTCGTCGTTTAGTGCAATATTTGCGAAATCTCGATTCAAATCCTTGTCATGGCTGACATATGTTGAAAGGAAGTTCCGTATTTTATCTGCGATGAATGAGTTTGTTGTGATTGCTAGTGATGATACACGCACCCAGTTCCTCGTCGTAGTTGACATTTATCTTGACGACTGGCAGAGACATGCTAGTAGTGATAGTAGTTTCGTTTGCACGTCGCGTCAAGAACGCGTCCGTCACAGAACAGTCACACCGTCACGCTGTATTTTCAGTCACGTGGGCTTTTCAGCAGCGCGTTTTCTTCCTTCTTTCGTCTGTCACATGTCGGACGTATCACTTGCTATCAAAAAGTATGTAACTGTGCTGGCCAATCTGGTTCACTCTGTCAATTACTGTGTTATATCTACACAATAGGTCGTGGTACGCTACATTACATCTTCACGGTACCCTGGTGCACAAATGGTGGTCCGATGCGAGTCGAGTGTGACGTTGGCCTCACTGTGTGGGAGTACAATCAAGGAGACTGTATCCTCTCTCGTCGCCAACATTCCAGCTTTCAAGGGTGAATATCATCAGTGGCGACTGGACGATCTTATGGTCGTTCCTCGACCAAGCCACGTGGACGTCTCTCAAGTTACCCAAGATAGGATCAAGTTTCGCCAGGAACCTGCGGAATGCCACCCGATCACAACGAAAGTCGGTTGGATCGATGTCTTGCAACAACGTGCACTGATACGCAAACGATACAAATTACATTAATTCTACACTCGCAAGAAACAACACACACCTCTTTCCCCGATAGAGATATAATGAGTTCGCTGCCTTTCTCGTCTTGGAGTTGGATATACAAGCAGTAAAACCACTTGGAATGTGTTTCCATCATGTCATCACAACGTGGGCATCGTTTGAAGGAAGGCGGGGGGCTAAAATGGGATGAGCATCTGTAGGCACCCGAGAACAGGGAGCGCTCACCTTGATCCACATTTAGTGCATCGTAAGACACACGCATCCTCCAGAGAGAAGGGAAAGAAATCCATAGCGCGAGCCAACACTCTAAACGTGTTTGGAGCCGGCCTCGCGAGTACTTCTTGTAAAGTGACGTTATCTACAATAGTCGACGATAGTTTGAGCAGTCCACGGGTTCTCCCACGCGACCCATTTGGCAACGTCGTCAGAACATTCAGCATCTTTTCTCTTTCCCATTTTTCCTTGTTCCTGCATGGACATCTGAGCAGAGCCAAATGGTTCATTAGAAATGTACCGACCTCTGTAACGTTCGGGCGTGGTGGCTTGACGAGTCATGTAAGGAGACGATAAGTGTACCCTCCCCACCCAAGCACCCATGCATATCACCGGATACATTCAAGCGTTTGATACGCAGGTTGTGGATGATGTACATGCAACCAGGCCTGAGGTCCAATGAAATTTTGGCTTGGGTGTCATCCAACCTTATCTTCACCACGCGACGTTCAAGATTATATCCCCAATCGGCAGTTGAGGGAGTGGTTGGCAAGTCAGGATTATATGTGTAGTCGGTGACATATATAAAATGTCCGTCCCGCGAATTGAGGTCGATGTGGAGCAGCTACCAGGTATACGGTGGGCATACAAATAATTGTTGAAGAAATGGAATACCTCGACAATGCAAGTAAGGAAGCTCGTGCTCCTATCCACATCTTGAAGGAGCATTTCCGGGAAAATATGCAATGACGCCGACCCCGATGTAAGGCTGGATTTATTCAACTCAAAGTCTTTTCTTCTTCTGAAAAGCGGGTCAGTTCGTTCTAACATCGTGCCGCGATATACTGACGCTAGAAGAGCTCTAAGATGTGGCTGCACTTCAAGTTTCGTCTCGTCTAGTTGAGTAACCTTCGCCGCGAGCTGCATCGTGGCTTCTATACAATGGCTAGGATTCCACTTCGCCCGAACGTTGTGCAAGTACCAATATTCGCCAGGATTCATCATCATTGCGATGTTCCTTGCATCATCCCACATAGCGCACTGCAACACGCGGTCGGACAGCTCAGGTGGACACCAAGTGGCTTGCACGGAGTGAACCGAAGTGTTGATTGTATAGTCTGTGACATAAACAGTGGTCGCACCGCCATGGTTGTCAAACTTTTGTAGCACCTTCCAACAAAATATTGAGAATGGGCTCAACTAAGATATCCATCACTCACCTCGACAGTACAATTGAAAAAACCCCTGGGAGGGTGATCGGGTGAAACTTCGGAAATCAACAGATGCTGCTTGCGCAGAGGTTCTGAGAACTCCACTGTTAATACATTCTGCCCTTCAAGTTCATGCTTAGCCTTCCACCACTCTCCGATTTGCCGACAATATTCAAGTTCGATGCTATCCTGGAATGGTTCCCAGTATGGAGAGAATTCGTAACCCATCCCATCGTCAGTTGGTTCTTTCCCGGGAGCATTCCCTTTGTCAGGAGGTTGTATAGAATGTTCGAGTGGATCGTAAACAGCCCAACGCAACTTATCACCGTAGCCCGTAGCTGTCATGGCGCCATTAAACTCGACAACCTATGGTGGGGTCATTGTGAACAACGCCGTCCGCGAAGACAACGGTGTCGTTGTCGCACCTTGAGCTTACGTAGAATAACAATGTCATTCTTCTGCACTTGCGGCAGCCACTCCAGATATTTCTTTTGGAAACAGTTCACTCTGACACTCTGTTGTGGTGAATCGACTGTGGACGGATCGACGAGGGTAAACGAGCGAGCCCATTCTAGAAGAAATGTCATGATCCTCGCCAACTACACAGAATGTATGATTGACCAACCATTTGTCCTCGTCTTTCGTTCTGGGGTCACGGAAGTCACAATCCCGATGACATTGATCATGGAAAAACCTTTTTGAAGGTCGTTAAGGGCAGTGAAAATGTCGCCCTAGCATTTGCAGTGCGAGATTAATACGCAGTAGCATGACGATCGAGTGACGAACTCTTTGTGTACGAGCACCTGCCTTCAGCCGGAGGGCAGGGACACCGGCTTCTTCAGGGACAGCCATCGTATTACCACGATTGTTTTCGCGTGAAAGGTCGATCACGCTGTGCTCCCGCCCAGAGGCTTCTCCGTTGGTGTGCCCACTGGCCTGATGGAGCTGTGGATGGCTGTCAGATACACGGGTCAAGGAACCGTCAATCGAAGTTTGGGGTTGTGCGCGGAAAGGCATAGCGGCATCAAGTGAAGGTGGTCCGTCTCTATCATCTGCTAGTTTGTTAGGAAATCCCGACTCCTTCTCCTTGTGTAATCTTCGTTTCTTTCGTGCTCTCGTGTTCGTGGAGCGACGGGGTCTTTTGGTGCCAGGCTGCGGAGATGACGTCGAGCCCACTTGGCACGCGTGCGGTCAATCTAGGACC
>JBBPQD010000280.1:0-13957 GCA_038092355.1 Caloboletus inedulis
CAGCAAATCCAGTTGCAACGAGTCTCAGTCCAGTGCCACTACTGTTTGATTTGATTAGTACGCACCGTTGCGTTGGGATCATGGGGAGAGCTTCCAGCACATCAACAACATTCTGCTCGAAAACATCCTCCGACGATAACCAGCTTCAAGCTTCAAGCTTCAAGGCTCTCCAGGATGCTGGGTTTGAGATCCATTGTTTCTCACCATGTTTCCTTTCAGCCATTGACACTGCCAATCCGTGTCAACTTCGCTGGTGAGGCCGCGAGGCCCTCCGGAGTGCTATGCCGACTGTGGTCTTGACTGCGGTTGACTGCGGTCCACTGGCAGGAGTTTCGCATACATGAACTTACGTTGACTAATAATCCTTTCGGACAGCCAGGTTCAGATACTAATAGCCAAAAAATTATATTTCTATTCAGCAAGATCACTGATTGAAACGCTCGTTGTTACTCTACTATATACTTCGTACTTAAGGGCATCACCATTTGTCTCTAATGTGATTTGCTGAATTGATACAACACTTTTCGTGTCTTGTGCACTTTTTATCACGCTTGGACACGTGACGTTGGTTGTGCCACGGCCAAATACACTGAATTCATGATAGCAGCCTAGGAACTGAGAAAAGACCCATTATTTTCCGCGCGTACCGAGCAGAGGTATATTAGAATGGAGTGGTGTCCAGTAAATGAGCCGTAACTTGCAAGAATTAGACAGCAAGAATATTTAGCGCCATGACAACCGCTGCTTGGATCACGCTGGACATGAGGAATGGCCATGGCTAAAGCGCTGATATGATCGACGACCCACAGTTGTGATGTGTATGGAGAACGTGACTCATCACCGAACAGCCTGAGACTAGACGAACGCAGGACAGTTAGGTTGAATGTGACGATATCCGCTAGTTGCCATCCCAAATCAAACATGCTCCGAGACGACGAGATCCGCGATGGTTGAGTATGACCACCGGACTTGCCCCAAGTGGATAGGGTGGGTGGGTGGATCCACTGTGCTTTGACGAGGCAGTGTGTTCTACCCAGCGACTTCTGATGTCGATCGCGGACCAGACCTGTGGAATAAAGTGACATTTATGTATTTGCCGTTCTTTCGTGGCTATCTTATGTGACTCTTTGGATTTAAGCACATGTAAACGGACTGACCAGTGAACTAGAGTGCTGGACACCATCGAACGAGTCGAGTTGAGAGTAAATGGATGATCGATGTTCCCACTGACAAAATGACATTTGTAAAAGCTAACTTGGAGGTTGAATAATTAAATCCCGCGCCGGACGCCACTGCAGGACTTGCTCTTGGGAGCGACCAACCACCTCCGCGTCGCAAGAAAGACGCTGACTACGCGTAACGCTGCGGAAGACGCACAAGACCAGCGGTGCTGTGATCTCTGGAAGGACCGAGCACAGTGCCGTTGGCGCTTTGACCTTTGGCAGGTGTCAGACTTGATCCTTTGTCCTTTAGCGCCGACACTATGGCAGTATACAGAGTGAGTAGCGACGATTTATCGCGACGAGTCGCTTTGGCCGTTGTGGTGGAAGAGATAAAGGACGAGCTGATGGAGAGATGGACAGAGTAAACAAGACCACAATAGCGTGGACCCACACGGACCTACTAAAACGGATCTCCCAGCGCCTGCCTTTTTTCCCGCTCTACTTCATCGACGCGTCTCTCTCTCAAACCACATTTATCTCCCCCTTCTCCCTTGTCTCCCCTTCTATCACCCATACTATACCTCCTCGTCCCTCTATCACATGGCCGGCACAAATCGCCCCCCTCCTGCTGCAGGCTCTTCTCTACATCGCGCGCGCAAGGTTCAACCACCACGGCCGCCGAATGCATGGATATTATACCGTTCTAACAAGTTCGCTCTGATCCGCCAGACCCAGGGGCGTATGTCTCAAGCGACTGTCTCCAAGATCATCTCTGACATGTGGAAGAATGAAACGGAGCAAGTCAAGCGACACTGGGAACGGGAAGCTGACGACAAGAAGGCCGAGCATCAACGACTATACCCCGATTACCATTACTCACCCCAGAAAAGGGAGGAAAAGGTACGGGCCAAGGAGGAAAGCAAGAAAGCTCGTCGAGCGAAAAAGTCCAAAGCTTGTGACGCCACACCCACAGACGTGGTTGTGAAGGTGGACGCGAACGCGACTGCCACTGTGCCCGAATCCCCTCCTCCGCCCTACATGCCCCAAGCTTATCTTGTTCCTGGTCATCAACCCAACACGGCCCCGCCACAGCCCTACGCGATCCAATATTTGCCCGAAGCATACTACGGTCCTAGTGGTCCCTCTCCTCCAATCTCCGCCGCGCCATCGCCTGCGCCATATGAGAGCTCTGAGTCACCCGAAGTGCAGCCTTATCACATGGCTTCGTCCTCATCAAGCCCGTCTGCTCGACCGTCGCCTTGCTCTGAGTCACAGGCATCCTCCTCTTCCTCGCAGCTACCTCCGAATTCAGTGTACTTTTCCTCCCTTCCCAGCTCCCACCAGCCGTCTCCTAATGCGTATGCGACCCAACCACTCCCTACACTCCTCTTCCAGTCGTCTCCACCGAGTGAACTGCCTCTGGCCTCACCTCAGGTACAACACCCATCAGCCGAGAACGCAGTCGTTTCACCAACCCCGGTCTTTCCCACTCAACTGTCGGGTTTTGATTTCCAAAATTCCGAGGTAAATTTCCGTGCAAGTGATGAATCTCCTTTCTAAACAAACTTTAGGAGGTTGTAAATTTTAATATTCCAATCAACCAAACCCAGAACCTTTCTCAGTTCCCGCAAAGTCTCCGTAGTAGCTCATCGTTAGAGTCCGCCCAAGAGATGATCGCAGGGATCCACGAGAACGGGGTCTTCAATTTGGGGAATGTCGACACCACCGATCTCTTGGTTGAACCCCATGGCGACTTGGAGGTTGCCATGGGGCCCCGAGCCTCAACAGTGGATTATAACAAGCAACTTTTCGCAGACTTTGACTATGCCGCTTTTCAACAACAGATGGCTTCCTTCACGGAAAGTGGTTTGAGTTCCACTCCAGGTGCTTCTTCTATCCAGGAGGATCTTCAGGCCTTCTTCCAAACTCCAAACATCCCCGATGTTCAAGAGTATACGACTGCTCGACAGCGTCAACCTAGCATTTTTACCCAGGATATGATGGACTTCCTCAATTTCGAAGCTGCGGAAGGCTTTACCGAGGACATCTCTACCGTATCTCCCGCCCCCGTCCCTACTCAGTATGCAGCGGCAATGCCCATCTTCAATCAGATGACGAACACACCAACCGTTCCTCCTGCTACTTCGTACGTACCGCCTGCTGGTGCAGCCTACTCATCGATGCGTCGGGTGGCAGCAAGCTGGAAGCCATCGTTTGCCATGCTTCCATCGCAGATGGAAGAACCCGTGCATTCGTGGACGTTCTCTACAAACTGAGCGAGCTTGGCTCAGCATCTCATAGTGGCCGTCGACCCAAAGGTCGGACCTACCAACATCCGTTTCGTCTCACGATCCCCATGCCTTCTGGACCTCAAGGGTCCTCCGCCTCATCTGTCGTGCTATCTCATCGGCTGGCTTTCAGTGTGCATAGTTTTGATCCACTATACTGTTTTCTCTCTGCTATCTTTCCCCGAGGTTATCCACGCGATGTAGCAGTTCACCCGCTACTCGTCACCTATCTTCCCATCGGTCACTTGGTCTCTCGTCCTTCCTCGGCGCATGCTGTCCTGAATTTCATCACCATAAAGACATCTTCCACATCACCTATCGTCCCAAACCAACCTCATCCCACCGTAATGATTCTTTATTCTTGGACTTATTTCATATCTCACTTATCGCCTCTCACCACCCGCATCTCGTCAATCTTTTACTCGCATCCTGCGAATCACTTCTGGGCGATGACTTGACACTATCGCACTTGCGTTTTCTATTGATGCCATATCGTACAATTTCCCCTTTATACCGGCGATTTATTACTTTCTGTGGTCTTGGGTTTCGATATTGGTCAATTTTCTCCCCCTAACATCATTCACGCCGGACTGGCGTCATTAAATAGCGCTGGCATGCTTTCCTTTTTTTTTTGATCATCGCAACTGTTCGAAATGCCCCTCATGATATGTACCAATAGCCAATGCAATTACCTCTCTTTCAAAACGAAACTGACAAGTCCTGTTCTTCACCCAAGCAACTGTTTACACTTCACCCGGTGATACTCTCGAGGAAGGCTACCCGATGAGAATCGCGCCCGCCAAGGATGGAATCATATTACTGAACTTATCGTGACGGGTGTCATTCGAACGCTTAGAAACGTTAATTCCGTCGTTGGCTAGCCACGAGGCCGAGGGTCCTGTTTCACGTCCATGTCTCAGTTCATTCTAAAAGTACATACTCATTTATCATGACTCGATTCCCAAGAGGAAGCCGCTTAGTTGACTCATATGGATTCATGACTTGGGGCCAAACATGTCCGGATGGGGCGAACAATGGAAAGAAAAAAAGGGTAGTACTGGAATGTTCCCTTTGAGTGGGAATCAGTGGCAGGCAAGCCTGCAAGCGACGTTGCATTGACATTGACATTGTTTCGGTCGCTGTCGTCGTTGACCTTGTTGCACTGGCGTGTCGGTTGTACTCATTGGCCCATCGGAGGGTGGTGATGGAGAATTAAGGATGAGATCGTATGTGGGGTTACAAGGGGACCGACGGGCCCGGATGCGGCCCGGGATGTGCCATGCAAATGGATCTTGCCACCGTCCGGGATGACTCGATGACGAACGATCCAAAATAAAAAAAAAACCAGCACTCAAGTCGGACATACCGTGACGCCGTATCGTATGCATAGTTCGATCATTAATTGTCAAGGCTTGCCAGCCCTCAAGAGCGCGTCGTGCGTTTTGGTAGATATGAACCACGTCAGCCTCATGGCAACGTCACACGTGGACCCGCTGGGGAACGGGGAGCCTGGCCAGGGATGCGTCGTTCCTTGCTCACACACATTTTGGGAGGACAATGAAGAAGCGTCCAACGGCGGCGAAAGCGTGATTTCTCTTCTTCTTTTTTGGTCAGAAGCGACCGGCGACAGGTTTGAATTCAAGTTTGCCGGGATATTGATAAGTTCGATCCTGTAGGGGGTACTACTACCGAATAGTATGCGAGTGCGCCGGGAAAGTGTAATTGCTGTACATACTGTAGTGTTAGATTTGGGGTCCGATTTCATAGATATGGAGTCGATCATATGTCACGGAACATGTTCCTCGGAGTGGACCGTACTATGGGGAGCGTGGGCCGGGACCCTTGGGCGGGCAAGTACACATACAGCATTTTGCTGTGATGCGAACAAGACGGACATGTGCATGACGTTTCACTGCAAGTCTCATGCCGCAGCACGCACGGTAGTAATATATCCATGGCTCCGAGTCGTATGGAAGATTAGGCTCTTATCATATTTGACATGAATTCACATGCATCCCCGGTTCAAAGCTGGTACCGGCGAATGGCAGTGGCAACTGGTTTTGGCTTGGAGACAAAAAATTCAGTGGTGAACATATTGCGCAGGTGGTCGTGCATTCTCACAGACGACCTTTACTAACTTGGCGGGATCAACCGCCTGCACTTTCCCGAGTGGTGTAAGAACAGAGAACGAGGGAGAAAGAGGGAAGGGACGATGTTAGTTAAACCAGACGGGACGCGGGGATCCCAAGGGACTGAGACTCGAGTGACTTCAGAGTCGACTTTTGGAGTAGATATGTTCGTAATGGATATACTGATGGTGCACCATGATGATTCTGGGGTTGCATTGGTTTCCGGGATTTTCGGCCCGGCCCATCAGCTTTAAGATGGTGGGTTCCCGATGCCATTTCACTCGGAGAAAACCACGCGTACAGCACTGTGTCTTGACGAGGGGTCCATCCGATTCCTCCTGGGGTTATCAAAGGCCACCCCCTCTGGCACATGCTGCTTCCTGGTCATCGAGAATACCTTGATTTCAGAGGTGTAGATATCCCTCCATATCGGAACATCCTTGACTCCGCTGGGAACCTCCACCCACACATAAAGAGGTTTTGACTCTATATACCTCGCCCAAACGTGAAGCTTGGCAATATCATCTCCAACCACGTCCTGCGTTGGTCCAATCTTCGGTTCTTGGAGTGTCGGGGCATTCCCTTGAACGTGGATGCCGTCTTGCACATCTCCCGCATGTCTACGCTGACACGCCTGTCGATCGCACTGAACGAGAAATTGCCAGACCGGATCCTCCCTTCTGACTTTGTCCTCGTCTTCTCGAACCTGTCGTGGTGCGAGATAGCGTCGGGGTGGTTGTCGTCCGTTGAAAACCTGTATCCGACTTGTAGCGATCGACGAACTCATTGTCGGATTCCCCAGTTTCAATATCCTGGGCCAACACTACCTTTTGCGGTGAAGTTGGATTAGACAATTACCCGCTTGCGTTTGACGACTTGTATCCATGCATGGCCCTCGGCAACCTCCGTTCCTTGTAGGTCAACCTCGACCAGGCTGTAGGCCAGACAGACAGCGATCCCGTAGGGCTGGAGATCCGCATGGCCACACCTCGAAGAGCTCCTCATCAACCATGATTCAGGCTAGCGTTCTCCTGGAGGGATCACCTTCCACAAACTGGTATGACTCCTCCGGACATGCTCGATGTCTTGTGGGCAGAGCTGAACAGACATCTTCACAGGTTCACTGTCTTCCCGATACGTGTTCCCCATACACCGTCATCCGATTGCTGGTTTTCGTCGCAGTTTGTCCATGGTTGGGTAGTCTCCCCCCCACCACCCCATGATCTACTCTTCCTAAACCTCCGCCAACTGGATTTGCAGCTTCATGTTCACGGAGAAACCTCTTCCTCGGAGCGCCTACCTCTCCCGTCGCTGACTTTCCTATCTAAACACAAGTCCACGTTTAGACAAGCTTGGTACCTCTTCACCGCCCACGGTTTGAATTACTCCTAGCGCCGTAGCACGCTGATGGATAGAGATGCTCGATGCTGCACATCAAAAAAGCTGTTCAAAAGCAGCCTTTCCAAGACACTCATGCAGAGTTCCTTTGTAATACCAACAGCCACCGAGTTGGCCGACAGAAGCGTCGTTCTCGATCCATAAATCAGTTTACGCATAGTTCTCGCTGCGTAGAGGCAGCTTGCAACACTCACAATGGAGCTGGTAAGCGAGCGTCAATGCTCGCGAGGTAGGGGCAAAGCATGGCACGTTTTGCAACGCCTTGTGTCGACTTCTGGGAGTCAAGAATCTCATCACCGATTTCGCCTCCAGATCAACCTGTCAGATTGGACCTAAAGACTGTACGAAATACACGATTCCGTCACGAACCTCAGGTGTGTTAGGTTTGAATTCCTTAAACCAAAGTGTCGGCTTCTCCTGTTATCCGTTATCCGTCAGTCGGAGGATCACCAACTGGTCTTGGATGACACCTGTCGTGGTCACTCTAGAGCATGTCAGAATGACGCTGATGAGGTGATGGGAATGACGTTGCCATCGACAGTGTAGCTTCCGAGGAGTTGATCTGGGATTAACTTGAGTGGAGCGATAAGTAGGTGTCGAGCCTTTCTACTTGCTGTGTCACCCCGCCGACCCGCGTCCCTTAACGACCACTTCCGTCCGACACCTTTGCAAGCAGCGCCAATCTATCCAGATAAGTCTGTAGTAGGTGATGAATATATGAGAGGTCATCTATCCCGCTGGGCACGATGCAGTGGTTGGTCTCAGGTGAAGGAGAGGGTCTCGTGGAGGTCTTTCGGATTAAGCGAGAATCAATGCCACTGCGATATTCTTGCTACGTCGTGTTTGTTTGTACATTCATACATCTGCTACACAATACTTTCATGGGAATGCATGTCTCGACTGATACACTGACACGAACATGAAGATAGAACACAAATACATCAGCCAACGTCAACGACTACCAGCAAGATACAACACACACCAGAACCATAATCAGAGCAAGCCACCGGCATTAGGACGAACTCTTTCCAGGCGGTATGCCCAGCCGCCTATGCTTCTCGTCGTGCTCTCGCATCTTGTCCGTGAGCTGTCGGAAGAGCGTGGATGTCGCAGAGTTCTCCGCGACCGGGTCAGGGAGCTCTGTGAGTTTCTTCATCTTGAGAAGCACCTTTTGGCGCGTTTCGTGTTCTGCTTTTTGTTGGGCGACGAGCGCGCGGACGTCTTGGATATCCGCGTCCGTCATGGGGATCATTGTTGGCGGGCGGCGGATCATTTTAATGGGGTGGTTGCTCAGGCGCTCGAGACTAGTCGCCGGTGGTAGTGGTGGTGGTCTCAGAGTATGGAGTCAAAGAGATCCACTCAACGTCACGTGATTTGGATAAAGGACAAAGTACACTTGCAGTTTTGTTTCCCAATTCGTTGAAGGGCTGAGTGGTAACGAAAAGAATTGGACTGTGAAGCCATACATTCACGCCTGGGATGAACGGGAAAGATTGTGTCGATAATTCCAGTACTTGAAACATTCCACTCTTCATGCAGCCCGCTGTTGAATCTCTTCTGCAATGCAACGACACCGTCACGCCACTCCGTTGATAAATATCATGGCGTTGAACATGACAACAATCGTGTATATCATAAACTGTCCCTAAAGGGTGGAAGCCTAGTCCCAGTATTAGATGAACATACATGTAGTTTCACCAAAGGGTTAAGGGCGAGGGCAACAAAACAACACCTTTGCAGGGCCGAGTACTGGATGGAAAGGCACCGTGTCAGTGACGAAACGAACCAATAAATTACACCAGACGGATCGGTGTGAACTCGAGGGAGGCCGAAGGAAAGGTAACCGAGGCCCCGTGAGGCGACCGGCACAATGGGATGACATGCAGCCATAGCCAAACCATTCACGCCCGTATGAGACCGCACTCATACAAGCTTGACACCACCAGGTTTCTCCAAAGAAACCCCACCCAAGGCCGCATTCCTCCCACGGTGAAACGCAAGCGCATGCTCCACGGCATCCATCAGAGGTTTCATAGCCTGTTTCATGTTGTAAATTAAAAATCGCACGATGTAAGAAGGAGACGCAGAAAGCACGCGTGGCAATAGAGTGGAGAGAGCAATGAGGAGCTCGAAGCAAGAGAAAAGAAGTGTCCACTCACGATGACGACCCTGTTTCCCTCCACCCCCTCCAGGACCGCTGCTCTCACGAGCGCATCAACCTTTTCGTGCGTCCTGACGAGATACCCTGCCATTTTGGCTACCTTTGCCGACCGTTGTGCGGCGGTAAAGGTCGGAGTAGGGAGTTCAGAAGGGGGCGGATAAATCGATGTCCAGAATTGTCGGAGGAATTCATTGGCGGCTGTTTGGCACGTCGTGAGTTGGCGGAAGAGATCAGGAGGAAAATCGGCTATCGAGGACAAGGCGAGTGAGAGACGTGCGAAAAATGGAATTGAGACACACATACACTTCCTCGTCTTGATATCCAATCGCGCGGCGACGTTCTGTGTCATAGCTAACAATGCCGCATCGCCGGATTTTTTCTCTACTTTCAGCTACCAAGGTCCCCCTGATGATCAGTCGAACAGCGATATGCAAGCACGGACTCACTTGAGCGAAACTGTCCTCCCATCCGTTCACTCCGCTCAAAAGTTCCTTGAACGCATTATGTACATCGGCTACTTCTCTCCCGTCCTCTGCTCCGCCACCCGCACCTCCAACCTTGCCCAGCTGCCCCTCGAAATAGCGTTGTCGATCTTGCATTTCGAGGAGGATCCCAGGGGACGACTCGTGGTCTTGGAGATCGTCGTATTCAATTTCAGAGAAGGTGTTCTATGTAAATTTTAAGTGATAGTTGGGAGTGCAGAAAACAGCTTTACCTCCCCATCCACTCGTCGTCGCTTATTATGTGGTATATCTCCTCTGGGGACAAGAGAACTAAGGAGGAAAACAGGCAAAGAAGCCAGCCGAACTTACAACGCAGAATTGAGCAACCTTTCAGAATGCTCGTTGAATTTACGGATGAGCGGAAGTGCACCGCGCCGACGGCCAGCTTGCATGGTCACATCTTTCTCGTTTCCCGTCTATGCGTCATATATTCAATATCCTTAGTTTCACAACCAGCCAACCATCCTAGCTCACCTCCCCGTGATCCTCAAGTGTAGCGCCCAGATTGATGTATAGATCGGCGATTTCGTCTCTTGGTCGTCTAGGTTCCAATTCTAACCCCATCTGAGCACTGGTATCCGGTAGCTGTGAGTAATAGGAATGATACAGACCATCATCATCCTTCTCTAGATACTTGTCAAATATTGGATCCTCCTTGACAACATGTTGCGTCGCTGAAGAACGAATGGAAGCTCGATGTGCATTGAACAGCTTGCTCTGAAAGTAGCGTTTCCAGAACTCTGCCTCAGACAGCTAGACGGAGGTTAACATTATACATGGTCTTGCGCAAGGAACGATAGGTCACCTTGTTCGGTACGTTATCGTTATATGCTTTTGCCACCACCGGAAATTCCTCGAATATGTCATGTACGAGCTGAGGAGTGATGACAATTTTGACTTCTCCGCCCTCTACCGTTTGTGGACGGGGATCTACGAGTTGACCTGGACGGCCACGTTTTTGGTTTTCTGTTGCTGCCTCTGCAAGCAGGAGGTGCTACGTATACCGAGGAGGCATCATATCGCGAAGGTCGGCAGCGTCAACACAAAGTCGACCGACGAGGACAGGCAAGATGGGTATCACACACCACGACAGCAAAGCAAAAAACACACCCACCTCTCTCCCCTCCCAGAATTCGGCCTCGGTAATCTGACCACTCATGACGAGATCCTTGTGCAACACCAACAACTCTGGATTCGCCAACAGAACCCGCTTTCTCAGTCTAAAGTCTGTCGCTGCGTCTTGTCCAGGAAGAATTGGCGTCCTTCCATCGCTCACGACAGAGGTGGCACGCGACGTCGAGGCTCTCGAAGCTGAAAGTACAGCAGGCGTCGCGGCTTTCAAAGGGGTCATCGCTGAAGTGGCTGCCACGGGTCCTTTGGGTGTCTGTGCCGGTGGGACAGCAGCCCCAGCGTTCGTCGCAGTGGGCAAGATACCGTTACTGCGATTTCGACTGATGATGTTAGTCAACTCCGCCTTGAACGTCTCCCTCTCCGAATACGCCACTTCCTGTGGTACCGCCGTGAACGTAAAGTTGTGTCCCGCATCGTCGTTGACGAGGCCGAGTTTCAGTCTGACCTGAGCAGCACCTTCTTTGCTGCAGAAAAGTGCTGTGGGTGCGAAGGTGTGAGCAGCGCGCAACGCGTGGAGGGGTGGCTTTCCGCTCACAGGAGGCGTCTTGATGTGGTACGCGTACGGAAGGGGCTTTTTTACCGTCCTGAGTCCATTGTACGTGACTGTCTGTGAGTTCGAGCGTGCCAAAGAGCTTTTTGTAGGACGCCTTCGCTGTGCAAACGACGGATGGCATTCGGTTTGTCGAGGGCCGGGACAAAGCCCTGTCAAGTCTAAGTTGCTGCACAGCTTGACTCGGAGGTTGATTGAGTCATACCATGGTATGGATAATAAATTTAATGGCATCACCACCACCACCACCACCATCTCACAGTCCTTTCATTGATCTTCATCAATGGCCTCCACCAAGAAACAGCTCGTCGTGTTTGATTTCGACTGGCCAGTCGCCATCCCTTCCCCGACAAAAAAAAAACCTGATCCTTCACCAGGTCAATGGCAGATCAAGACACTGATCGCTGGGTCTTTGAAGTTCTCGCACCCGACATTCGCAGAAAATTGAGAGATCGCTCGAGAGAGCCTGGGACCACCTTGCAATGGACGGACCTCGTGTGAGATCAACGTTTCCCCTACCTCCGTCGTTCTATCCACGCGCAGGTTCATCGTGATTGATATCCTTGATTCTTTTTTTTTTTTTTTTTTTTGCTTTTATTTCCGCTCTCGAAGCGCCGATTCTCTGCACGAGCTGTCCGAGGAAGGTCGTGGCATACGCAGACAAGACATCGAGAATGCCCTCCGCCAGATCCCCTTCGTGAGTCTCGCTTTCCTTCCTGCGTTGCATCGATTGGACCTACCCCCCTACTACCCGACCACCTCAGCATCCCGCCATGAAGCGTGGTATCCAACTCCTCAAGGATCCCGTCAGCCTTGATACCACCCTCTTCATCCTCTCCAACGCAAACACCTTTTTCATTAATACCATCCTCCAGGTATGTTGACAGCGCCGCCCCCCCTCTTCCTCACTCTCACGACGCACACAATCTCCCTCACCGACCAGCACCAAGGCATCCGAGATCGCTTCGACACCATCATCACCAACCCCGCCGACTTTTCCGCCCCCGACAGCCCAAATCGCCTCGTCCTCCGTCGGCGCGTCGGACCCGAAGACCCCCCTCACAATTGCCGAGTCGGATGCGAGGAAAACATGTGCAAGGGTACGCCTCGTCTCTCCGCTATAACCCCCTTTTGTGGCGAAAAACGCGTCACATACACACATACCTACTCACACACGAGACAGGTCAAGAACTCACGCGCTACCTCGATGCTCATCGTCCATCCGACGACACCGAATTCGACCGTATCATTTACATTGGCGACGGCACCAACGATTTTTGCGCCGTCTTGCGTCTCAGGAGGTACGTTCCATCGTTCCATCGTTCCATCGTTCCATTGTTCCATTTCCCACCCCCATCATCATTCCCCCGCGCTACGCGCACGCGCGTGAACAATGAGACTCACGCCCACTACGTTAGTCAAGACGTCGTCCTCTGCCGTCGCTTCCGCGGCCTCGAACGCAAAATCGCAGACGAACGTGCCAAAGGCACCACGTCGCGCCTCAGATGCACCGTCGAATATTGGTCCGGTGCATGGGAAGTCGAGGAAAAGTTTAAACAGTATGCCAAGAGGACATCGTTGGGTGCCGTCAATTAGTTAATGAGTTGATAACATACCTTGGCTCAAGTCAAATTATATTACACGTACTAGACATGGAGGGTTCCTCAACCGAATCCTACCCACCCTCTTTTTCGAACGAGCCACGGATGTCATCCCTTGATGAGCTATGAGTGACCCAACACCACTTGGGGGTTGCGATGTATATGATTGCTCAGTAAAAGAAATTGTAAAGAAAAAGAGGTAAGAAAAAAAAAGAGAGAAAAAGCTTAAAGAAGTCAGATGTCTCGTAAATGACAGACAGTGAGTGGAGATGGAAGAGGATGTAGGATGGGAGGATGTTGGAATTTGCGCCAAAAAACAAAAACAAAAAGGAAACAGAAAGTAGAGGAATCGGTGGATTGTGATCGTCATTGGTCATTTCATTCATCATTGTTTAAAAAGGGGGGGAGGAAAGCAAGGCGTACAGGTGAGATTGATTACGACGCGCACACGTCGGACGAGGGTGGTGTCTGGGACTGGGACTGGGGGCAAGGCAACAAAGAGAAGAAAAAACACCCGCGCACACGCAAAAGAAAGCAAACAAACATCAAGGTAATGGATATCATCACCAACGTCAAAAAGAAAAAAGAACAAAGAACAAAAACGCACCTCCCCCCAAAACCCTTACACATCACCTCGACCAAATATCCATTCCGCTCATTCGTCTCCCTTCCTTGGTGCTTATACCTCCCTGTCCTCCTTGTCCACCACCACCACCACCACCACCACTAGTTCCTTCGGTGCCACCCCCTCCTGAGAACGGGTTGCGTCCTTGCGCCCCAGCGACGCTCGCCCCGTAAAAGGACGGAGCGCCCCCCTGAGCAGCAGGGGGAGCATTCACGCCTTGCGTCCGCACAGATCCAACCCCCCCACCGCCTCCCGTCGGCCCTGCATACGACTGGTACTGCTCCGGCTGCAACGGCACATACAACGTCCCAATATCCGTCCGTTGTCCAATCGCGTCAAAGGGCGAATTGGACGCTTGCTGTTGCGCGTAGGAAGCTTGGAACCGAGTGCCCCCTCCCCCACCTGTAC
>JBBPQD010000281.1:0-13951 GCA_038092355.1 Caloboletus inedulis
CGGCCCATGGAACCTCTGGTTGAAGCAATAGATATGGGGGAGGACCATCCATGAGGCTTGAAGACATCCCAGGCATGCTAGCTAAGCCTTGGCAGATTTCACCCAGGGATGACAAGGATGTGGCAGCTGGAAGAGTAGGTAGCATCATGATGTACTCATCTTGCTTTGACAATGGGGGATTTGGATCAACGTCCATGGGATCATTTTCCACGTGGGTATTGTTGAATTGCATCAGCGACACAGAAGGGAGCTGTGTGGGGGACATACCATCCACTCATCAAAGATCTTGCCAGGGGCGTCAATAGCCTTGGGTAGCCCCACGTCAATGGAACCACCTGTTATATATCAGCATGTTATCGGTCGTGAGGAGAGGTGTCCACATACCGGGCATTGTGTCCATTGGCGACCCCGAGATGTGTCGCCGAGTTGCCTCCACCACCCGTACAAGTGACGCCATGGAGGATGCCATCTCCTCCACTCGGGCCTTGAGGGCATCATAGTCCCGTGTGAGCACTTCATGCTCCTTCCTTGAGACCAGAGGTCTGCCTTGCAATGTGTACATAGGGCCTGAATGAAGGCCACTTGCTGTGTTAGGCTGCGGGATGACAAGGGCAGGTATGGCCATACTGGGAGTGCTTTAGGGATGGGGTGGGATCTTTGTCAGGTTCGTCCTCACTCGAGGAAGCAGCAGGGCCAACTACTTTCTTGGTTGTCTTGGGAGTGCGAACGATTATGACTTCAACCTGATCTGAGAAGCATGAGAGGCACATTGTAATTTCAATATGGAATGGCTTATTTTTCTTCATCTGCGCTTGAACCTGTTTCAGAGGGGGGATTCGGATGACATGACGTGTGGGTGTAGGGCGTGATGTGATGCAGATGCTTGGAAGGACAGCAGGGGGTTTTGCAACAGAGGAGGAAAGATGGGGAGGAGGTGATGACATCGATTGAAAGCCAACCTTTGTGGTCGGCTTTCTTGATCACAATCGACCGCGGGTACAAGTCGCTGGAGATGGCGATGTGGATCCTACAATGCTTGATGCTGTGGGGGCCTTGAAGCTCCCATGAGGTCCCCGATGTCCTCGATGACCTGCATACTGGCATCTCTTCTTGAACTTGCTGCATTCCACACACAAGCTGTAGCCCCATGGGTGCATTACACATGGCTGTTCCTTCAAAATGCATGTCATGTAGGGTGGGTCATGGTGATTTGGATCCGCAGGAGGGGCAGATGGAGATGGAGAGGGAGATGGTGAAGGAGAGTTGACGCGAGGGTGTTTGGTACCCCACTTAAGTGTCCGGCTGCGTTTGTCATCATCTTGCACTGCAGGTGCCTTCTTCTTTTCTTCTCTCCTTCATGCTCTCCAAGCAACCTTGTCATTGTCGCCAGGTGCGATATCACCTTCAGCCTTGGTGCAAATGTCCGTGGCTGGGGGAGCAGATGGTTTGCTGGATGTTTTGGGGGAGGTTGAGCTACCTGGCTGATCTGTTTCGCTGTTGAAAGTTCTGGCGCCTTCAGACTGCAGTGGGACTTCAATGTCTTCTTCCTTCACAGGGATGCCAACCCCTTGTCCTCGCCGAGAAAACCACAGGTGGTTGCAGATATCTTGCTTGTGACACTGAGCGATCTCATGAAACTTTGGCCACTTAGTCGAAGCATTCTTGAGTGAAAAAAAATGGTCAGTGGCCACAACGAGGTCTGGGACATCATCTACAATGTCTACCACACCCCGGACATCATCCTAGCTGTTATGATTGCTTGCCCCTATTTCTTTTTCCCATTATGCTTACCATTTGTCCCTACTACATGTACCTCACTGTTCGACCCCCGCTAGGTACTCTTTCTTTTTCCTCTGATTACTCATCGTTCTACGATGTTCTGTCATATTCTTTGTCCCTGTATTACTAATACTTCTTTCTTGTTCTTTCATATTCCTTTTCCCACTTAGTCATCATTCTATGTGATTCCATCACATTCCTTGGATTACTTAATCTTCAGACTTAGGGTCTATATAAACCTCACCTCCCCTATAATGTATCTTTAGCTTAGACCTACTTGAGCTATCCACCTCATTTCCTCCTCTCCCCTCAGTTTCTCTAAGTCCTCGTCCTACTTTTGAGTGGACGCTGCCTCCATATTGAGGCCCCTTTGAAATCCTTGAACCTTGAACACTAGCCTAGGAATGTGCCTAGGGCTAGCATCCTTTGTTCTGCTCTTTAACACCGTTGAGCAGCCTTTGAACCCTAGACCCCTTCAAGTCTATGCCTATCCTTATCTGGGGTAGTCGTAACAGTAGCCCATCATCAGCATTGTCCGAGAGTGTGAAAATCGACCATGCACCAATGCGGAACTTATCATCTTCACCACAGCGCCCCAAGTGGCTTTTGTGGCCTTCACGACTAGCATGGTCATTGCCAATTTGATCACGGCATGCGATTTGCAAACTACAGATGTGGAATCTGTGTTAGAGCTGGTTGCAGCCATCATTGAGCTCTAATGAAGACGGACAAGATATGAGTGAGGAGAATGGAAACACTGATGCGCAGTTGAAGTTGTGGAATGGTGCAGACTTTATCCCCATGCTCGGTTGCTACACTTTGTAAGCAGAATTCCCACAACCAAAACTTGGCACATCAGCCCGACCTCAATGCTGTGCATTCATCCTATCGTTCCTGCTGCGCTGCTGACACATCTACCAACAGCCATGTCGAACCGCAAAGTTCATTTCAAGAAACAGGATGCATGCTATATAATTGTATCTGTCTAGGATTTGATCTTTGACCTTGCAGTCATGGTAAGATTGTTTCCAACAGAGACTGCACGCGAATGGTTGGCAACAACCCGCAGATCTGTTATGAAGCCAGGTGTGCAGATCCATTCATGGGACATGGGTAAGGTTGCTGACCTTTATATTCCCACATGGCATAATAGATGATCCACTCAATTCTGACATAGCCGCTTCCCCAGTGAATTGTACCTTGCATTCTGATATCCCTACACACCCAACAGACAACGATTCAGATTATGGGGGCTCGCAATCCCATATTCCCATATCCCTAATGGACAATGATTCAAATAATGGTGGCTTGCAATCTCATATTCCCACATCCCTGATGGAGAACAATTCAGATAATGGTGGCTTGCAATCCCATATTCCCACATCCCTGATGGACAATGAGTCAGATGTGGGTGAACTGCAACCCAATATCAATGCCCCCACACACCTGATGGATGACAAGTCAGATCACAACATCCCATCTCATCCAATGGATGAAGACCTCCTGGACAATTTCTTGACATGTCTCAGGCTAATGGATGACGGCATGGGGTGCGACATTCCAATAGCACCAATGGATGACAATGACGACTTCCCTCTATCCTCTGGCTCATCTCACAGTATGTTGCCGGATTTCATTTCTCAGTTGTTGTCTCACCTTTGTTTCGAACGATCAGAATTGGGGGCCCAATCAAAACAAACAAGAATCCTCGGGATGCCTGCACCAGGACTGCGGCCATCTATCCACAGAAAAGAAATTAAACTGAAGAAACTGCCTCTGGTCCCAGGAAATGGGATTCCACTGACTCCTTACGACAATGAAAAAAATGAGAATGACAAGCACTGTCTTCTTTATAGGCAAAAGCAACTAGAATCAGACCCAAGATGAATTTGTTCCCCAGACTTATGCTTTTCCTCCCATAGATCCTACACTATGAGCTAGGGATACAATTTGGCCTAGAAAAATCAGTATGTAGATCAACTAGTACCAATCTGGTGGAAAACTTAGTGTAATGAGTTATATGGGTTGTCCGCTAATTCTCAACAAATGTTTACAAATTAGTACTGAAGCTGCTGTGTTGTGGTCTGGTTACTGATCTGTGAGCTACTAGTTTACTAGCTACAGGTGGTGGTTAATGGTAAAGGCAACAAAAGCTTGGCCTGAGGGCGATAGCTTTGTGGAAGTAGTAGTCTGGTGATATGCTGGATTGTCAGGTTGTTGGGATACTTCTACACTTGGCTGGAGTACAATGGTAGTCTACTTAGTTCACTCAGTTAAGTTCCTGTAAAACTCAGGTATATTGTGCAACTAAGGGGAATGCGCTTTCAAGCATGGTTTGGATATACTATCACTTATTCCCTAGGGTGGCTGGTAGTCTTAGATTGCTGGGGATCTATTCCCTTTTGTTGCCCTATCTTAGGGTTTTCTCCCAAAAGGTGTCCTATTTAACTTGTCCTTTATTAGGTACAAGTGTTTTGCTCCTAGCAATTTATCTAGCAGACCTAAATGTGGGGAATATTCTGCTCAAGGTCCTCTGGAAGGTGCCTGGCAGTGTACTCCTACTCTGGTTGTGAGAAGACTTCTATTAAATAGAAGGGGGATCTTTTTCCCTGCTGCTTTTCTTTTGCAGCTTCTTTCTTCTTCTCTCTTTGCTCCTCTTTTTTTTGAAGGGCTTGAAAGGGTCTCCTTTTATAAATTTTTACATGGTCTTGGCCAGCCAATCAGGTGGCAAGACTGGGGCTTAGTAGTGCCAAGACAATTATGAGTCATGCTGAGTCATACAAGGCACACAGTCTAGAACATTCCAGGAATTTCTGACTGATACAATATTACTGTTCAGCTGACCTTGGGCATGGCTGTGCAATGCAGTGCAGCATTCTAGAAGATTCTAGCAGCATCTTGTCCTGTAACTACTTAGCAGTTACAGTTGAAAACCAATCTATTACTATTTACTTAGCTATGTACTGTATGATAGTAACAAGGCTATGTGTTGGGGCGAAATATTTTATTTCTCCACCAACTGTGAGTAGAAAATTTAAAGAAAAATTATGAAAAGGTAGGGCATATCAAAGGTCATCTTCCCCTTGAATATCTAAAGATTCTAACTGTTGAAAAGGGTAGAATTTGTTAAACTTTGGTGATGTATCCCTGATCATGCATGCAACTAGTTTGCTGCAGGTCAGTGGTCTCGGTCTTATTGCTTAGGTTCCTCATCCCGCTTCCTTTTGCGTATCAGAACTTCTTCTACCTTCCTTCTTTGCGCTTGCGGTTCTTGGCGTGGGTGGGTAGACTCCCCACGTTCTTCTTCAATCGGGATAGGGCGCAAGCCTACCAGCCGAGGGTTTGGTGTAGGTGAGCAGCAAGGGCCGGGGGAGGTGTTGTTGGGATTGTATGAATCCCCTCTCAAAATCGAATGCTGGAATGCTTCTCTGCTCCCTGCATAAGGCTCTGGGCCTGCTAATGTGAGGGCAACTGCAATCCTCCTTGACACCAATGATTCACCTGTAAAGTCAGCTAGCCCTAACTCTCGCTCTAAGTCTAATAAAAACTGTGTAGCCAGGGAAGGTAATGATGGGCTAGGGTCCCTCTCCTCCTGTTTCTCTATGGATTCCGCTCATAGAGGGAGTATGATCTCTGACTCTTCTGACTTAACCCTTCTGGGGGTGAATGAGTTGAGTCCTTCGCACAAGGACGCAAGAGGGTCAGTCAACACTTAATGGTACTACGTCAACCTTGTGCTACGACTGCTTGACTTAGTGACGCACTTGTGTCTTGTAGGTGGCATCAGCCTTGATGGTAAAAAGTGGTGTGTGGGGTGAGATGAGAATGTAGTTCAGTTCTAATGAAACAACCTTTGAAATGTAGCTTCTCAGGCTGCACTAAACATCTTAAACTGCTAGGAAAGCGAAGAGAGTAGGAAGGGTGCTGAGTCCTGTCTAATGCTTCAAAGGGAAAACACCAAGAGAACCGAACTGAGGTTCATTGGGGTTTATATACTACATGGGTGTTTACATATGTTTGTACATAGGGCATAGGGTACAGTATTACTATAGGTGTCTGTACAGCCATCAAGGCGCTGTGAGCATAGCCATGAGAATGGAAGCATAACATGCTGCACACATGAGGTGTGGCAGAATGGAAGAGAAGCATGGTGGAGATTAAAGAGAAGCATGTGAAAGGAATGGGAGGAGTGCACAGCACGGAGATGAATGTGTGAAAGAGAAGCTGTGACTCCTGTAATGGCGGATCGAGATCTGGTTAGAAAATAAGTTAAAGGTTAGCATCTGTGAGCGCTGATAAAAGATTAGATGAGCGTCCATGTGCGCGATAAGATAAGATAAGAAGAAAAGAAAGAAACAACTAAGTCCATTGGAATGCGACCATAACACATAGAGGCTGGAATAACTCCCGTAATGCCACACAAGTAGCTGCGAGTTCCCCCAGACAGTGCGGGAAATTTGGTACATCCGTGGGCCCACATGAGCTGTGTGAACTCCCTGCTCAACCACTACTGGCCCGCTCGGAAGTTGAGGGCCTAAAAGTTCAATCACAGTGGGCTCGCTTGTAAGTTAGGTGCATCAAAGCCCCATGTCAGCTGTGATCTATTATTTGTCAATAATGGCTTGCCCACTTGTAAGTTGCATGCATTACTTGGATCACCATGTGAGCCCCCACATCAGCTGCAATCTCTTACTTATCAATTGCAGTGGGCTCACTTGTAAGTTGCCCTGTGTGACTCAGACCCCCCTGCGAGCCCACATGTCAGTTGTAAGGTGTGTAAGGTCCGTCCACTCCCATGGGCTCACTCGTGATGTGTGTGTGGCCCCCAGATCTCTCTGCAGGCCTATATGTCAGCTGGGGGGGATCCCTTTACAATAATGGTGGGCTTGCGCGTAAAGTGGGCTCGATATTCCTAGCCCCTGCAGGCTTGCTAGTAATTTGTGTGCATTATTCCTACCCCTGTGGGCTCACTTGTGAGCTGCATCCATCCAATCACTAGCCATTCAGGTTCAGTCAGAGTAACTTGCATTATTCATATTGTCCATTGTCTCGCTGATCAATGGTAAGCTCTTCCTTGGCCAGCCTGACAGGCTTGCCCATAAATTGTACACATTAGTACTATGCAAGGATGGGCCCACCCATCAGTTGCCCGCATCCCCTGCACTTGGCTGCGGCGGGCTTGCTCATAAGCATCACACATCTTGCTAAATCCACCCGCAGGCTCACCCATAGGGCATCACCATTCCCTCCATCTGTCCTGTGGGCTCACTTGTTGATTGCACACTTATTCACACCCACCCCCGTGGGCTTGCCTGTGAGTTGCATGGAATCATAAGTGTCATACATCCTGCTAAATCCACCCACAGGCTTGCCTGTAGGATGTCACCATTCCCTCCATCTGTTCCGTGGGCTCACTCGTTGATTGTGCACTTATTCCCACCCACCCCTATGGGCTTGCCTGTGAATTGCATGGAATCATAGGCGTCATACATCCTGCTAAATCCACCTGCAGGCCCACTTGTAGGATGTCTTCATTCCCTCTTATCTGGCCCTTATTCCCACACACCCCTGTGGGCTTGCCTGTGAGTTGCATGGAATTTCCCTCATACCCCACCACCTCTACACCTTGGCTCACTCATTTGTTGCATATATTGACTATAGCACAGGCGGGCTCATTCATTTAAATGGTGAAATTGTCAAGCTGGGGTGGTCATTTGTAATGGACAATGTGACTACATTATGTGGCAATCGATGTACCTCCTGCAGCCGCCCCCTTTCAGTCTGCCGAAGCACAAGATGTATTTACCTTCACTCTCCAAGCAGTTTAAGAAGAAGGAATCATTCCCATGGGTTATGGAGTTGCAGAAGCAGAGTGGATGGAGGGAGGCTATCCCAAGATTGAGATAATCAATGTTAGCTGCAAAAAATGTGAAGTGAAGCTGCTGGTTGCAATCTGGTGGCCACGAGCAGTCTTATGGGTGCAGGGTTTGGACATGATGATATGGGTGGGGATGATTGAAGATGGGAATTATGACTAGTATGAATGTTATAAAATAGATACTTGAAGAACTTGCTTCTGTGGTCATCCCTCCCCCATTTGCTAGGTCCATCCACGTCAAGCAATGATTGACCATCGCAGTGTTTTTGGTTTGTTCTGGGTGCTGGAAAAAAGGGAAATCATTGCCAAACATGTCAATGGAAAGAATGCCATTATAATAACTCTACCTCATTAACTCCAGGCAATTCTACTGTTCAGATGATTCTTGACTGGTATGGTGTACAACAGCATGCAAAGACTATTCCAGAGAATGCCCAGACTGAAGCTTTTGCTGGCTTCTGCCAAACTCAGAATCCCCCTACTCTGTGGAGGTCAATCCTTCAGCTTTCAAATAAGGTACAGTCACGGTGTCCAACCACAAGCTTCTACTACTTACATGCTGATTTTCTCTAGCACGGATCCTCAAGTAACAAGGCTTCTACTAGTTCAAGTTCAGCCACACGCAACTGCCAAGACAAAGGGCTCAAAGTCGGTAGTGTAATGATGATACCTACAGGTCTTGATAGAGTATGTACCCAATCACTTACAGATCTGAATACATGTGCTGACTACAGTGCTTGTCAGAATGGTATGCTATGTGCAACAAACAAACCATTTGCAATTGCTCGCGAGAATCTGTGACACCATGGTTTGCTCGTTGGTGATGATAATGGAAATGACCTTGAATTCAAAATTTCTTGGGATGCAACCACAATTGATGCTTGGCTTCGCCAGCTTCTCCAGAAACCCTTTGAATGGCTTGATGCCCGGTGCGGAAAACCAGCCATAGGATCTGAGTCCTTCCACTGGGTTGTGGCTAGTGCTGCAGGGTGTAGTCTCTATGTTCTCGAGCAGCCTGTTATCACCAGCAGAACTCTCAATGAAGCCAAGGGTATCCCAGGGCGGAGCTGGCGCACTTACTCTGTCATTGTTAGTATGTCACAACTCTCTGAATATATTAAGACATTCTTAATATGTTCTAGTTCCTCGAGTTGCTACTCTGGAGTCTTTGTATACAGACTGGGACAAGGCTATACCAAAAGCACTAACTGCTAGTGGAGATTTGTTGGACTCCAAGTCGGATGCCAGTGGTATTGAGATCATTGGATCGGACTCTGAGTTGGACCTGCCAGTGGGTGATGCCATTGGCCATGACAAAGGCAAGGTCCGGGCTGTTGATCATGAGGTGTCATCATGTCTAGGTGACATGAGTGATGATATACAGATTCTTGAAATGAATCCTGCACCAGCTTCCCCTATTCAATGTCTCTCTGCTGATTTCAGTACCCCCCACTTATTTGATCTCTCAAAGTCTGACAGTGATGATGAATACTACTTCATGAAACTTATAGCACGCGAAAGAGCTGAGGAGGCAATGACATTGGCACTGGATACCCTGCCAGACAAAAATCACGTGGTGGATAGTGGTAATGGCAGTGTCTGAGTCACCCACAATATGTCAAACTCAGGTGCGCACGTTATATCAGTCAGCCTGAGCAACAAAAACTAATCTCATCATTGCTACTAGTGATAGCCACCTCAGCAACAAAGCACTGTGCATCTATTACATTTGCCACTGAGAGCAACTCACCTCAGCTTTTCTGTGGGAAACAAATCAAATCTGACAATTATGGTGGTTTGGGAGGTATGTTTGGGACACTTTGTGTGCTGGTTTGTTCTCTAATCCAAATCTGTTCCAGTTCTCGCATTGTCAGGATCCAGTAGGCCATATGGGTCATCAATTGAAGAAATTCCGGGCCCATCCCAACCTGCTGCAGAAACTCTGGTGCAGTCCCGCACTCAACTTGAAAGTCCTAAGCTGTCGCACAACAACCATCAGTCTACTCTGCCACCAGTACCTCTCACCCAGGGCAGTTTGACAATCCCTTTTCAACAACGGAGAGTATCTGCTCTCCACCCTGCTCCTCCCCCCACTCAAACCTCCTGGGGATAGTAGATTACTAGCTATTTCTCAAATATTCTCATCGTGATTACTAATCCATTGACTGCATATTTCCCAATTTACGACTCCCCACCCCCACCCTCATTCCTTAATGGCTTCCATAGTGCATACCATCTTTTGACAACATCACATACTACCAGTACTGTCTCACATGCATGTTACTTACTTAGGAACGAGTGATTCAATGATAATGGTGTTTTGACTTGACAGATTTTACTTGTGATTAGTACAAGACTGTAAATAACTAAGTCCAAAAAGTGGTGTGCTCAATCCCCGACTCCTTGTGGAGAAGGGTTCTCATGGCCAGAAATGAGCAGATTTCAAGCAAACGGACCCCGCAGGAACTTTTCACTACATTTGACCATGTGATTACTTAAGCTATTATCCTCGACTCCCACAAAGTGAAGGAGGTCAATTTGTGACTGTTGTGCCCCCCTCCATCCTTGCTGCTCCCATCTTCATCCCCACAATACTATCCCCTACCACCAAGCCGGCACTCCACTAAATACACAACATTTTCACCAGTTTAGTTCATGTATATTAGTTTCTATACTATAACTACATCTGCAAAGTTGAATGAACAAAATAATGCAGTAGTTCTCTTGATTGTGAAGTTGGCCTTTGTCACCCAACTGTCACTTGCCAAGTGACTGCCAAAGCAGAGCTTCAAATATAACCACCTGATATGA
The DNA here is from genome assembly GCA_038092355.1 of Caloboletus inedulis. Classification (NCBI taxonomy): domain Eukaryota; kingdom Fungi; phylum Basidiomycota; class Agaricomycetes; order Boletales; family Boletaceae; genus Caloboletus; species Caloboletus inedulis. The sequence continues at coordinate 10,469 of JBBPQD010000281.1, forward strand.
TGCATTCATTTAGTACAATTGTGTGTTGTACATCAGCGGATTAAGTGGGCCATTCAACTTCAGAACGGTGCCCCATTTAGTTAGTCTGTAAAACGGTAGTGGAGTCCACCAATCAAAATTCTCAGATAGGCCTCCAGGTGACGGCAGAGAGTTGTTGTAATGTTACTTGACAACTTTGCAGATGTAGGGCATGGTGCTGGTGATGGTGGTCCATCGAGGGCTGCAAGTCTCCACGAGGGACCCAGAATATTGGGGCCAGATGGAGCTTGCTGATGGAACTTACAAGACCATCTATGCAGCCATGAAGGCCCATCAGGTGAGCAGTTCTCCATTTGCTGAGACCCCAAGTGCAACAAGTTGTATCACAGGTTGCCCGCCAGACACTCAGTGATTGTGTCAATGGCACACATGAGTCACACCATCAATCCTGCAAGTCCTTTTGAATTCTTAATGAGGCCCAATGTTACATTTCATGGTTGCCCCTATTCTTTTCCTGCTATGCTTACCTTTAGTCTTACTACACGCACTTCACTGTTCAACCCCCGCCTAGTGCTTTTCTTTTTCTCTTGATTACTCATCATTCTGTGATGTTCCATCGCCTTCCTTGTAGCTGTATTACTAATACTTCTCTCTCATTCTTCCTTGTTCTTTTGATTACTTAAACTTTCATTCCATGCGATTCTATCGCATTCCTTTTTCCCACTTAGTCATCATTCTATGTGATTCCATCGCATTCTTTTGCTTACTTAATCTTCAAACTTAGGGTCTATATAAACCTCGCTCCTCTCTACGATGTACCTTAGCTTAGACCTACTTGAGCTATCTACATTGTCTCTTCCTTGAATCTCTAAGTCTTCGTCCTACTTTCGAGTGAACACTGCCTCAGTCTTGAGGCCCTCTTTGAAACCTGACAGAATCTATAAGAGGGCAGAAGTGCCCAAGCTACAGTACATTAGCTATAGGTAAAATAGAGAAAGAAAAAGACTCACCTCAGCCACTGCCAGAGATGGTGGTAAACGACTGAGGTATGTCTTAGTGAGAAAATGATATATGTACTATGTTGTGGCGGAGGTATACTCGTATTATGTCATATGTAATATTGGGTAAATAGTCCAAGTGTGACAAACCTCATTCCGAACTTTCCGAGTCCGGTAGAGCGTGGGAAAGTTCCGGAAGTGGTTCCGGACTGGTTCTGAGATGACAATCTTGGAACCCTCGGAAGGGCGTGGGAAGAAAACTCGGAACAGCAATTCTGGAATGCATTCTGGAAACAGTCATTCCAGACTTGGAAACACCATTCCGGAATGGTCCGGAATGGGATTATGGACAAATACTGTCAAAACCCTTGAACTTTGAACGCTTTCCTAGGAACGCGCCTAGGCTTAGCAATCCTTCGTCCTACTCGTCAATGCCATCGAGTAGTCCTCAAACCTTTGAACCTCGAAACCCTCATTGTACTCTTCAACGCCATCAAGTACTCCTTGAACCTTTGACCTCCTCTCAAGTCTACACCTATCCTTATCAGGGGTGGTTGTAACACCCAATAGAAGGTTGTAAATGAATGGCTTGTTCTAAATTCAGGGATGGCTGTTCCTTTTCACCCTAGTTACCTATGTGCCCGTGCCTTTGAGATCACTGGAAAGCTCCCAGGGAAGAACTGGCCTTGGAGGTACCTCAAACAGCACAACCAGACACTGAAGGCATCAAAGCCACATCATCTTGATCCAAAATGTGCCCAGAACTTCAATCACATGAATGTTGATGGTTACTTTCAGCTTCAAGTGCAGATTGAGGAGAAGCATAATGGCATTCCCCAAGCATGACTGGAATGCCATTTGGCACTCCAAGAAGATGCACCACTGCTCAGGCTGTAGTAGCAAATCCCTCTGAGTCAACTGACCACCACCCCCTTGTTCCAAATTCACCAATCTGTCGCTCACTGGATTTCTCCTCACTGCCATCAAATGGTCATATGTCTTATAGTCACAGTAATCCTTACACTCAGACTATGTCCTATAATAGTCCCTTGATGCCCCACCTGCCATATAGTACCGACTTGCACAATTACTTTGGAAATAGCTCTTATAATTTGGGGTGGATGCCCTTTAATTAGATACAATATATACATGCATCACTTGTAGCTCTTGTAGCCTAATTGACTTGTCTACTACTACGCCAGAGCGGGACAGAGTTTGAACCAAGAGGTGTGACAATCAGTGACAATTCATGATGATCTGTGACTGCCAACTTGGTGGTGGGTGCCAACTTGGTGGTAGGGGATAGTAGTGGGAATGGGGAGAGGGTTTTGTTTGCAGCAAATGGGCCAGGCACCTGCAAACAAGCACTGTCAAATGTGTAAATGATATATAATAATCAACTGTAAACTGTAAACTTAAGGTTTGCTTGGTGGTTCTGGTGTTGCTGCTCAGTGCTCTGTTGTGTGAAAGCACAGCCTGAGTATGCACAATGTAAGTTCTCCTTTCATCTGTGCTACTTCACTGATCAGTTTTGGAACACAGTTTCATCTACAAGCTTGTGGGACATGCAGCCCATGTTCTGGACAAGTACTTGTGTCCCTTCCTAAACCATGTCAACTCTGAGGTATGTCTCATCAGGATATGCTTCATGAAAGACATGTAGCCCCAAACAACAAGGAATCCGGCAGGAGAATCTTCTTCCAAACAGGTTGGTGTGCACTATAATGAAGACATCGCGGAGGTCAGTGATGACTGAAAATGTGCTTAGAATCTTGGAAAATAGTTCATTGTGAAAATACTGTATACATGTTCCAAAAAATTCGCATGTTGTTGTAGAGTTGTAGAGTTCAGAATGTCTACATGGTGTGAATGATTAGTGATAACAATGTTTTCTGTAAGATTTATTCGACTATTTTTCTTCAGGACACCAGCAAGGGTATTTGGGAACTGGGAGGACCAGCCGAGCCCATCTTCATGCACTTCCTCACGGACCCAGGCAAATTTGCTCGATCGGTGAAATATGGGTGTATTGGAGTCGGGGACTGGCGCTTTGGCGCCGCTACGATGAAAAGTAGTGCGTTCGATGAAAAAGTGGCGTGCTCTCATAATGTGCGCGCGCTGCGGATTAATTGTGCAAAATGACCGCCATACTGCCCAGCGAGAGCCTGTGACAGCTGGACCAAGTTCGAGCAGTCCGGGGATGTTGAAGTGTCGGGATCTGAGTCGCTCTCTTTCCTCATGGCCTACTAGGCGAGAAGCGCCGTCTCGCTCGTCGTAACGTTCACGTTCAGGTCTGTCAATCATGATGCCGGGCGCGATACTGTGGAGTTCGGTTGTTGCAACGAAACGAGTCTACAACGTCATTGGTGTGACAAAATACAAGCGACCAACGGACGACCCACACGACGATAAGCATCCACGACGCTCAATCAACGCCAATTTTGTCGCTTATTTCTCCCCGTGGCCATGTCACCAGACCACGGCGATCATGGGCGCTCGGTATCCT
>JBBPQD010000282.1:0-13903 GCA_038092355.1 Caloboletus inedulis
CCCTTGCTCTCTGTCACCCATCGACAAAGCTGGTGATGATATTTATGATGATGTTGCCTGGGATAACACTACTGGCTCCCCAAGTTGATCTGGGGCTTACTAAAAGAGTTGTCTTCATCATGGACTCAAATTCTAACACAGGGGTAATGTTACGATTTGTGGATACCCCTATTCTTTTTCTTCTCTATGCCTACCTTTCCCTATGCTACACATACCTCACTGTTTGAGCCCCACTTGGTACTTTTCTTTTTCTTTTGATTTCTCATTGTTCCACAACATTCTATTGTGTTCTCTATCCATGTATTACTAATGCTTCCATCATGTTCCCTCCTGTTCCTTTTCCCACTTACTCATCATTCTGTACAATTCCATTGTATTCCTTTTGATTATTTAATCTTTGAACTCTGGCTCTATATAAACCCCGCTCTCCCTATCATGAGGCTGTCTCAAATATCCTGGTAAGTCCTCACATTCATTGACACAATAGATATTTTCTGATGAGCTTGGTAGATTCTCATTGAACAACTCTATTCCCTTTCCCATGCTTGCAAATCCAAATACCTCATCTATGCCCTCCATGAGGTTCAAGCTTGGGGTATATTATTCTTCAAGGATATGGGCAGATGTGTTGACACTTTCCACCACAAGACTCAGCACCACACAAGTAATACATTTTGTAAAGAATGGTATAACATGAAGGCATATCCAGAGCTTTTAGACACCTCAGGTGGTTTTTATTTCAATTCATCAATTACAAAGTAGAGTAATGTCTTGTTGTATGATTTCTTCCTTAATGAGATGATCCTGTGGTGCAGCTGGTACACTGTAGCTACCCTTCATGCCCAAGGAAAATCACCTCATTACCCAACTTTCACATTGCCATTATAGTAGAACTCTGTACCTATGACATAATTGCATTGAATTATGTGCCATGATATTTTTTTTTTAGCCCTGAAATCAAAAATCAAAAATTAGTAATGACATTCACAAGGGGGGGAGACATTACACAATGTAGACAACATAGACAATTACAATATAGATAACATAGACAATAATACATATGAAAAGTACTAATGCTGTAACCTACAGTATGTATGCACCTTGGTCTTGCTTTTCAGGCTGAAGGCCTTATGCCTTGCAGCTAGATAGTAAGACCACAGCCCAGTGGAGTTCCTGCCTGTAGCCTCACATTTCTCAAGCAGCTACTAGGAGGTTTCCTTCCATGCTTGAAGGTTGTTATAGTATGTGGGCTTGACAAATGGCATTCCAAAGACAAATGTGAAGAGAATAGCTGGTGAGTGACATGCCTGCAGTTGTTTGTTGGACATCTGTCAAAAGCCTGCAGACATATCAACAGTATACATTTCCTGGGGCCATGCTTAATACCCCTCATAGTCAGGAACAAGGACCCATATAATCAGGGGCAGTCAAGCCAGGACCTAGGACAGAGATAGTAATGTTGAAGATGAGGTAGGTGACAATGCAAGACTGGGAGAGTGAGTGTAAGTGTGGGATAGTGAGAATGATGAGGGAGTGCATGCTGCCAGTTCCAGCTTCACTGGAATATTGTATGATGGGAAAGGTAAGGAATAAAACCCTGTTGGTCTTCATGCAAGTGAGGGTGAGCAATTGTTATGGATATTCAATTTTTATTATTTTCTTATCACTTTACTTTTCGAATTCTACGTGCAATGGCACTTGGTAAGAATTCTCTAAGTTAACGGATCATGTGATTAGGTCACGTGAATGGTTATGTGAGTAATGAGGCTGCTGTGCGCCCTTCTCACATCCATGTTGTGTTGTTGTAGCTGAAGCTGTGCTCGCTCCACACACATGTGTATTTAATTACTGTCGACCCTGAGACCCTGAGGGTTCTCTTCCATTTTAATTTCGCTTAATTAATCACTGCACGCTTCTCTTCCATTCTAGAAGACTCATGGACAATGCGTGCTATGCTTCTTATTTAATTACCGTTTACATTAAACCTTTGTAATTAGGTTTCGCTTAGCCACAGCTTACAAATGCTGTGTAGTCTGTAGGTATATATTGAATGCATCCCCAACGAAGAACTCCAGTCTAGTTCTTCTTGGGATTCCCCTAAGTCAATCTAGTCTCTACTTGAGTCAATGTTCGAAGTGGTAATGACCTAGTCATTGTTTGATTAAGGTCGCCAACAGCAATGGTGCTTGCTAGCAATATGTGAGAATGATGCTTCAATAATTTCAAATTTTGAATCTGATTCCATTGTTGCCTGTGAGCTGAGATTTGAGGAAGCCCTGGCCTTGTTCTTGGAATGAGTGGGCTGGTGTTCTAAGCACATATTTGTGTGGATATTGACAGGGCACTTGCTATCCCATGTAATCTGAAGATTAATGATTGAAATTGACACACCATGAGATGTCAAAACATCAAAGGAAAAGGTAGGAGCTACTTTTGACAATAAATGTGTGGTTGAGGGAGGTGGTGATTTAGAGGCACAATGAGGCTTTGAAAACTTTGAATTGAAGCATGTCTTCATCACAAAGCAACATGAGATTCAGATCATTGATCAGTTGATATTGAGGGAAGTAGGAACAGTTAGAGATATACTGTATAATGAAAGCAGTGTTGGGCAATGTATATCATCTCTTGGAATCACTCATCTGCTTTTGGATTTTTGGCCTTGTGGGCAGCTAGCTTATTTAAATCCTTCATCCACAAAGGGTAAGCTGATGAATGATGTGGGATTGTGTCTTGCTAGTATGTATCAGCCACCTGAAATAGTATAGTGGATGACTGATTGCTGGCATGAGACTGTGATAGAGGAGGTGCTGAGGGGTGCTGAGCAGCTTCTATTGTCTTGCTTGTATCACCTGCCTGGAATGGCACAGTGGATGATCAACCACTGGCGCAAGATTGCAATGGAGGAGGCAGTGAGGAGTGCCAAGCAGCTTCAATTGAAGGGAAGCAATAACCATTATGATGATGGGTGTTATAGTCACATTCCAATGGACTTAGTCATTTCTCTTTTCTTTCTTTATCTTATCTTATCGCACACATGGACACTGATCTTATCTCTTATCAGCACTCACAGACACTATACTTTAACTTCTTTTTTAACTGGATCTCGATCCGCCCTTACAAGAGTCACAGCTTCTCTTTCCATGTTTATTTTTGTGCTATGCACTCCTTCTCTTCTATGCTTCTCTTTAATTTCTGTTATGCTTCTCTTCCATTCTGTCACACCTCATGTGTGTAGCATGTTATGCTTCCATTCTCATGGCTATGCACAGCCTTGATGGCTGTGTGGACACTTATGGTCATACCCTATGCCCTATGTATAAACACACATAAATACCTATGTAGTATATAAGGCCCAATGCCAGAGCCAGAAAACCTTAGTTCGGTTCTCTTGGTGTTTTCCTTTTAAAGTATCAGTCTGAACTCATTACCCTACAATTCCTTCATCTCTCCTTTGTGGTTTAAGATGTCTAGTGTGGCTTGAGAAGCTATGCTTCAAAGGTTGTTTCAGTGGGTCTTTCTGTCATGTACCACCATGCTATCACCTGGAAGAGTTTTAAGAAGGCCAATGGTGCTTGGATGAGCAAGAAAAAGTGAGAGTGGAGTAGGACACAGGGAAACCACTTAAAAAACTTGCACTGAGAATGCTGCAACCAAAGGTTGAGTGACAGAAGGCAGAGATATAAATGGAGTGCTCACCCTGGCCATTGGTTTGCCAGCATTGCCATTGTAATCCATCTGGCACAATATAAGCACAACTGCATCACCGCAGCCCTTACAATTGATGACAAGATCAATCAAGGTGAGCCAAAGGTTGATATCAGTGAGAAGGATGACATTATGAGGGGGGAGAGATGGGGGGTTGTCAAGCAGAGACACCATGTAGGGCATGAGGTTGTGGAATGAAGAGAGCATGGTGAAGAGGAGAGAAAGGAGGGAGACTGTGAGGAAAATGAGGATGGGCAATCTTATATACCTGAAGTTGAATGCCTTGATGGTTGATGCAGCAACAAGGCAGCAATATGGAATTGGTGATCATTACAGTAGACTTGGGAGAGTGAAGAGGACAAAAATAAATGGCTCATTGCATGCAGTGGGCAGTAGGAATGGTAGGAAATTGGCAGCTGTGGGGCAGCTATGGAGCTCATCCAGCAAGTGGTAGGGATGGTGGGCAATGTGGCAGGCAAGTATACAGACAAGTGCCAAAAATGTTGGTACATGTGGGGCTGGGCATGTGATAGTCCTGATAGCTGATAGTTTAGGAGGAATTGAGACTCTGCACTTGCTGTGCTGCATTACCCCCAGACTCAAAGAGAGACTTGAAGATAGACTGGCCCTAAGATTAACCCCAGACTATTCAACTCCCAGACTTTGTGGGAGTTCTCCATCCCTTCTTTTGATGAAGAAGAAAGGGGAGCTAAGGCAAGTTGGAAGGGTGGATTTTGTAGCAGTTCTTTCTTTCAGAAAGAGGGGGTAGATCTTCCCTATTTTTGAGACAAAAAATTTGTCAAGGTTGATTTTGTGGTCATAGGGATGAGAGGGAGGTAGTATATGGTTGGTCGCTTCTTTAGAGAAAATAAAGGCAAATTCTTGATAGGCAGAAGAAAGGGTGACCTTGGGTTCTGGACTGTTCAGCTTTCATGGCTAGTTTCATGACCTGGATTAAGTGAAAGATTAATTTGGAGTTGACAGGAATGTAGTGGAATTCACATTATAGTATATAATGTGGTAAATGATGCAGTTATTATTGGCTTGTTGGAGGAATTGGTTTTCAGTCTCCTATTGGTTGAAAGAAAAGAGCCTCTTATGAGAGACAGCATCTACATGGGCATGTTTGAAAGGATGGGCAGAGGGTCATTGGAAGATGTTATTCCTGGTAGAATTGGCAGTGTGCAAGGAGACTAGCTCCCTTGATTGGTCAAGTGCTTCATCAAGGGATAAGGTCCATTTAGCCCAGTTGGTGGTGAGGTTGGTTAATTTGAGCCAGGGTAATCCTAGGATAACATTATCTCATTCCAGGTGCAAGACATGTGATACCTTTAATAATTAGGAAAAGGATGGAGGTATAGTATTTTCTTCCTTTCTTGTTTAGAAAGTGGTCAGTGTTTGATGCTCGGCAAGGGCTGGTGAGTTTCTGAGTGGAAAGTGTTATGACCTTATGACAATGGTACACAATAGTGTACTCAAATCTGATAGTATTTGACAACCTCTATTGTTGGGTGGATACTATAGCTTTCCTGGAATGAAAACCAATGGATAGGTTATAAAGGTAAAGGTAAAGGGCAATACTGAGGAGAAGCAAGGGAATTTGAATACACTATTATTGTGTAGATCAAGGTTAGAGTTTCCATAGAGCAGAGTGTGAACTATATATACTGCTGCCTTATAAATTTAGGGCAGGCCAGGACTAAATATGGGAAGCTTTAGGGTAAGCTCTAGGATAAATAGGAGTAGGTAGGGATGGAATGGAGTGGAACAGAATCAGGGATAATAGGAACTATGAGGCAATGCATGAGAGAGCATCACTGAGGAGAGCAGTGTCTGTTGAAATAAGAGATAAGGAATGTATCAGAAGACTTAAGATGAAAGAAAAAAGTGTTCCTTGAAGAGCTCCAGCATCAGATCATCTGGGAGCATTAACTCAGGGAATAGTTCATCCCAAAAATCTCTCATGGAATGATTGATAGCTGTGGCATTGGGGGAGGGGGAAATTGAAAAGGAGGTGGAGTCTAACTCAACTGTAATAGAAAGTCAGTGTTTTCAAATGAAATTCCAATCTACACAAGGGATATCTGCTCCACTATCAATAAGGGCACAAAATTCAATGGCTTTGAGAGTATATGAGGGTATGATCAATTGAATGGGAATTTGCATTACCTTTGTTACAGATGATACAAGTACAGAGGAGCATGCATGTAGGAGAGAAGAAGACTTGCATTGAATGAGTTCCTCCATTTAACAATCCAAAGCAGTAAAGAATATTCTTCTGACAGTAGGCTCTTTATTGTCATCATCAATTGATTTTAACTTGGGTAGGGTTTTTTTATTGTTGGAGATGTGTTGGACATGTTTCTGGGGTTTCTTGGAGGAGGGAAAGAAGGGGCAGGTGGAGCTAAGGTGGCCAGCCTTTTCAGCAGTGGAAGGAAAGGCCTTTTTCAATATCTCTCTCTTTTTCATCAGAAGTGAGCTTGGTAACTCAGATCACATTGGCATCCATGACATCAGGGTCAACAGTTCTGGGGGAGGGGGAAGTGTATTAGCAGTAGGTAGCTTTGGTGAGGTTCTTGTTTTGAGAGGCTACCTTGTCAAAGTGTTCCCATTGAGTCAAAAAGTGAGTGGCTTTGTTGTACCACACAGTGACAGTGGTGGATGCAGTATCCATGATAAAGATGTGATATATGAGGAATGGGGGTATTCCAGCAGAGAAGTATCCAATGAGGGCATTTTTATTGGTGATTTGAGCTTGGGAGACTCTGTTTTTAAATGTGGAGATATGTATAGTCAAGAAGAGGGGGTTGCCAGACACCACTTTTATCCTCAGTCATTTGGGTGGTAGAGTGCCATCTGATGGCTTGCCCAATGACATCATGATATTCAAAGGCAACTTTGAAGGCTTTGACAAAGTTGTCACAGATTCCCAAGGAAGTGAATATGCCAGTGGCTGAGAAGCACTTTTGGCAGAAGATAGAGGCCCAAATGGCAGCAGACCCTTTGGTCATATAAGAGAGGACAAAAGTCATCTTCTTGTTGTCATTGTCATACACTGCAGTGTTTATAAGGAGATAGAATTGAATGGAGTTTAGCCAGCTAATGGTTTTTTTATAGGTTCTGTTGAAAGCTTCTGGGGCTCCAATATGGAGTTCAGTGGATTTGATGGTCATGGGGGGCATTGAGGGTCAAATGGATACTGAGGCATGTCAAAGGGTATAGAGTAAGAGGGAAGGAGTGGGGAGGAGTGGGAGAAAGAGGAAAGACTGGGTTGGTGGCAGTGGGAGTGAGGGAGGGTTGAAAGTGTTGCTCCAGCAGATAACTGGCGGGAAAACTCAAGAACTTCTTTTGCTTCAGGCTGAGAGGAAATGAAGATGTTAAGGTTGGTGTTTTCTTTATAGGCTAAAGCAACTAGAATCAAAATGAATCTGTTCCCCAGACTTATGCTTAGCCTCCCATGAATCCTACACTATAAGCTAGGGATGTAAATTTGCATAGACAAATTAGCACATAGATTAACTAGTACTAATCTGGTGGAAAACTCAGTGTAACAAGTTAAGTGGATTGTCTGCTAATTCTCAACAAACATTTACAAATTAGTATTGAAACTGCTTTAATCCGGTCTGATTAGTGATGTATGAGCTAGCAGTTTACTTAGCTACAAATAGTGGTTAATGGTATGTAATGGTCAACAAAAGCTTGGCCTAAGGGTGATAGCTTTGTGGAAGTAGTAATCTAGCAATATGCTGGATTGTGAGGTTGTTGAGATACTTCTAGGATTGACTGGAGTACAATAGTAGTCTACTTAGTTCACTCAGTTAAGTTCCTATAAAACTCAGGTATATTGTGCAACTAAGGAAAATATGCTTTCAAGCATGGTTTGAATATATAGTATATACTTTGCTGAACCCTCATATAGCATAGCATATCACCAGATCCCTAGTACACACTTGTACACAGTAGAATAGTATATAAGGGACACCCCCAGCTCTAGAGGACACCAGTCTTGTCCTTGTGGAGTATTCCCAACACTCTACAGAGCTATAAGATCAACACTATTGTTTTCTTGATTACTACTGGCACTACTAGTGAGTGCTGGTCATTTCACTTATTGTTATGACTACCCCAGATAAGGATAGTCATAGACTTGAAGGGGTAGAAGGTTTAAGGATGACTCTCGATGGAGCAAAAAGTTAGATGAAGGGACTTGCTCTAGGTGGATTTCTAGGCAAGAGTTTCAAGAGTTTGTAGTTCAAAGGTTCAAAGGGGCTTCAATACAGAAGCCACATTCACTTGAAAGTAGAATGAGGACTTAGAGATTGAAGGAGATTGAGGAAAATAATGTATAGCTTAAGTAGGTCTAAGCTAAGGAATACATTGCTGAGGGACAACAGGTTTATATAAAGCCCAATTCCAAAGGTGACTAATCAAAAGAATGTGAAGGAATGACATAAAACAATGAGTAATCAAGGGTAAAAATAAAAGGTACCTAGCAGTGCTTAAACAGTGAGGTACAAAGTATTGAGAACAAGGTAAGCATAGAGTAAGAAAAAGAATAGGGACCTACAAGAATCATACATAACACTTATCTCCCTCTTCTCAGGCTGGCAGTCCCATCAATCTGAATAGCCATTATACAAGCACATATGTGTAAATTCGTGCTTTTGTGCTTTTCACTAACATTTATTTTTAGTCTTGTCTTCAGGCTCTTTCAAGATGTAGTATGTCATGTTTCTGTAATCATGTATTGCTTAATATATAGATACCATATTGTCACTCTCTACTTCTGTGGACTCTGTATGCCTATGATATGCTGTAAACCACTGCAGGCCTGGAAATCTGTAGACCTGATATGCCTGTGGTGCATATGTTGTGAATTACTATGGGTTTGGGAATGCATAGCTTCTGTATGCCTGCAATACACTGTGAATGCTGGTGAGGGCTATATAGCCTGTATTATTATATACATTAGGAAAACCTCATTTTATTTAATAATGACTTAAATGACTTGAATGTGTTTGGCTCAAGAAAAACAGCTAATCAAGACAACTGAAGTTACTAAGTAGACTAAGCCTAATATGATAGAGATTCTTACATAAAGCTTAGAATTGTGCCTTGGTTTGGATCAGATGGCACCTAATATGTCTTAGATTGGTTGATGAGACCTATGAGTTTACCCAACATCCAGGTCCTGTGGGGCCATAGTAGAGGCCAATCATATATGCCAGTGTACCCAATATTAATGTACTTGCAACTTGTCTGCCAGTGGCAAGGGTAATGGGCAAATTAAGTGTGGTGCTCACATGCAAACATGAAGGGAAATGCATCATGCACTTCCTTTCATATTTGTATGCAAGTGCAACAGGTACTAAGTGAGGATGGGATGGGAGTGCATGGGTGATGAAGGTGATGGGGGGCAAGGGTAAACAGCAAGGGTGAGTGCAGGGGCAAGAAAGGGAATAGAGGATCTTTGTGAGGTTATTATGGCTGTTGGAAATACCATCAGGGTTGAGGATGACTATACAGCTCTTTCTTGATAGATTTGACAGCAATGAGGGTGAAGGTGCTGGTGCTGGTATTGGACCAGAAGTGTTTATGGAGGCAGGTGATGGTGACATTGTCTGAGATAAGTGATAGGCTGGTGAGGTTGGTGACAATCTGAGAGTGGGAAATCCTGGCCCTGATGGCAATGGATGATGCAGTTCAATGTGAACTGAGAGCAGATGTAGAGGTGATGATCCAATGATCCCTAGACAGAAATCAAGCTTTGAGTTGCTGTAGGAAGACAAGAGTCACAATCAGTGAGTGAAGGTGACTGAGTGGGAGCAAGCATAGTGTGGTGACATTATCTGAGACAAGTGATCAGCTGGAGAGATTGACAACCCCAGGTCATTACTACAGACTTTGCTGAGAATGCTAAGCTAGCGAAGAAAGGGCTGGAGAGAGTGGAAAATACCTTGTGTTGGTATAGATAGTGTGGGACATGAAGTGCTCACAGAGGGAGGTGACAGCAAGATGGGTGATAGGCTACCAAGGTCAGGGACAACCTCAAGCCATTGCTGCAGGTCCTGCTTGGAGTGGTAAGCCAATAGGCCTCAGTGGTATATCATGAGATTACAATTGAGTTCATTATTGTCATCATTTCTGGATGCCTTCAGGTCTTCATTTTTATTGTCACTTAAAGTTCCACATCCAGGCCTTTGTATAGTCTCCTTCACTAACTGGAGAAAGGCTTTGATGATGTCATCCCACACTTTTGGTGGGATTCTTTTGACACTCTGCAGATACTGTAGCATGCAGTGTTATGCCCTCAGAAATACTTCTTGAACATCTCACCTGAAATATTCACCCTCCATGTCTCATTCCTGGTTGCTTTCTTCTTACTCTTTTCACTCAGAGGGACAATCTCAAAAGTGAGAGCCTTATTCTGGAGTAAAATGAATGTTTGTTTTACCTGTAATGCTCATAGTACATATCTCCAAGAGGAATGGCAACAAAGAAATGTACCACAATACCAGCCAATGAAAGTGCTGCTTTTGGATAGCTGCACTTATCTTTCATTCCTGTCTCAAACAGGATGTCCATGGCACCTTATATAAAATGCATGTGGGCTGCAAACATTTGCAGTACAAAGCAGGATTTCCACATCCCTTTATACTCCTATGCAATAGAGGTAGTATATTAGCAAGCCAAGATCCCACATGACAGTATATGTGCCCAATGATGGTCCTTACCTTCACAGTTTCACCAGTGACATCCTCAAACAAAAAATGATTACCTTCTAGCCAAAAGTTGGCTAGTTTGCATTGGCTTTCAGGAGACTTGAATGCTTCATTGGAATTTATTAAGCTGTGGATCATCTAATAGTGGCAGATAGAAATTCTCCCTGCCACTCTACCATCCTCTGAGTCACCTGTTGTGGGAGTGTGAGCATGAACTATCCAAGACAGTGCCACATAACCAAGTAATACTTATGACAATGTGAATCACCTTGTCACTTTGAATTGTGGCAGGAATCTTATCCTTGTCCTTGTAAATAATGTTCCACAGTAGTTGTAAGACTTTGACCTTGGATGAACTTTTGATATCCCAGCACATATCCACCATTCCATTTCACTTTGCATAAGTCAGAATTAAGATACTGCACCATTTGTTATTGATTATCACACCCTAAGGAAGGTGGGAGTTGTTGTGCTTCACCTTTCTTGTACAGCATTTGACATCTTGAACTGAGGAAGGCTTTGCATGTGAACACTTTGAGGAAGGTGCTTCACCATGATCAGCAGCTTCAATCTACATAGAATGGTTTTCATTCAGCTGAAAATCTCTATAAATAGAGCCCACTTACTGTCATTGCCCATTTTCATCCTGAGAGCATAGCAACAACCACAGAAGGAGCATCAATGATTATTGAATCATCATTAAAGAAGGCAAATTTGATGTCCTTGGGAATGGAAACATCAATGGGCTCAGCTTTGATCCTTGGTTTCTGTGTGAATGGAGGCTGATTGCAATCAATGCTTTTATCCTATGTTGGATCACACTTATGTATCATATGGTATTATTTCAACATGATAACATATCTTTAACTGAGTGATCTGTGAATCAAATGCAAGAGGTTTGTGCAAGTTGAAGAGTGAGTGTGCACCTTTGCATTCCACAGTATTGTTATCATCCAATAGGACCATAGGAGATTCATTTTCAGCACTGGCACTGTTACAGTTCTCAATGAACTATGATATAGGGGATATCTCTTTCCTCATCATTGTTATCCTTGCCCCCTCTCTGGTCCTTGTCCAACCCTCTTGTTGTCCACCAGCCACCCCTGCTCTCCCTTGCCAGAGGACTATTCCCCATCTCTTTCTATTACAGAATCTCCTTCCCATTTGTCCCCTTTTGCAAGAGATTCTCAAATCCTCATTCATCATCCAGGGAGACCCTAGGCAACCAAGCTATGCCCAACCATAGCCTCTTTCCCATCTCATTGCAATACATCTTGGCTGTACCCAACCACAGCCCTACCATCCCTATTTTCCCTAAGTTGACCCTATTCAGCTATACTCATCACATAGCCTCTTTTTTTCCTATCCTCCCTGTTATGTTCTGTTTCATCCCTTCCCATTCCACCCCACTCTGTACCTATTTATCCAAATGCCTATCCTAACACATCTCTATTTAGTATATGGCTACCCTCAACTCCTCTCACAGGAGTATATATACTGTAGTTCACACTCTACTTCCTGTAACTCTAACCTTGATCTACACAATCTAGTGTATTGTCAAATCCCACACTCCTCTTGTGTGCCTCCTCTCCTCTCTTATCCATCCTCCCTTCAAAACTGCTGTGTTCACACTTGTCTAGTGCACCCTCGTCTCACACTTGATTAGTGCACCTCTAGACAAACCCGTTGTGGTCACCCTGTCTAGTCCAGGCAAACCCAATATGGTCACTCCAAGGAACTCCACCATCAAATGCACCAAGTCATTGCCCCAAGCGACCACACCCACCCTAGCTCATTCAGCTAGAGGCTTAGGCAGTACACTTTGTGTACCATTGTTACTCAGTCATAATAGGCACTGAATGCACTTGGAGGGGGTTCAAGAGCAGAAGAGCAAGCTGTTGTTGATGTTGCTGCTAGGTTGGGAAATGAAAAAAAGTGTGTGCTGCTATTGAGAACATTTGGAGAACTTGTGATTTGTTGTGGCAATCATTTTGGCTTGTCAGTAGGGTCCAAGCCAGTGATTCAATTGTTCATATAACTCATAAATGCCTCTTTGAAATCATTGTCCTGACATTCACTAGTGCAATTTTAGAAAAAAAGTGTAGGTTTGGTCAATAACAACATCATGATGTAAAGGAAAGGACAAACCAAAGTTGATTACCCCCAAGTTTGGTGATGGAGTACCAGAATTAGCCAGATAAGTTGAACAGCTTATCTGCATAATATTAACACTAAGATTTTATATCATTTTCTGAAGTGAGGAAAAAACACACCAATGATGTGTGTTTCTGGACTTTTAAGAAACAGCTTTTCTATTCCTCCTTGTCTAAGATCCTCACAATGCTCAAACCAGGCATGACAGTTCCAGAAATTACCATGTGCATGGACAGCCACTATAGAAAAGTCATTTATAGACTGGAACCATACATCATTGACTATGAGGAACAAGTTGTCTTGGCTGGTATTGTACAGAACTGGTGTGGACAGTATATAGTAACTTTCGACTTACCATACCTCATCTATATATGCACTATTGATTTCCTTTCAGATGTCTTGGGTTTTCTTGGGATCTTGATGGTGAATATGGAAATTGTATGCAAGAACTCCTTGAAGCACTAATTGGAGAGATTGACCCCAGCACACTATAAAATGAATGGAGGGTAGTTGCAGACATAATTGTCTGTTTTTTCGTCTATGTTATGCTGACTTATTACTGATGCATCACCAGCCCTTCACAAGTAAATCTCCCATGTGGATATTCACATGCTGCTCACTCCAGATCTACTGGATCAACTCATCAAAGGAGTTTTCAAGAACCACCTTGTCAACTGGGTATGTAGTTATCTTGAAGAAACTCACGGATCTGCTTATGTGAAGGAAATTCTTGATGACATTAATAGAAGGTAATCAAATTCAATGTTGTACAGATCTATACAACTAACTCATATTGGCATACAAGAATCACTGTTGCCCTGCCATTTTCTGGCCTTCACCATTTTGCAGAAGAACAAGGCTTTTTACAATGGATTGGTGATGATTCAAAGTTGCTGATGAAGATCTACATCAATGCCATTGAAGGATATGTTCCATATGATATGATTTGTGCATTCCATGCATTTATTGAATTCTGCTACATCACTCAGCATAACATTGTCACTGAGGATATGCTTGAGGACCTTGAAGATGCCCTGGGGTGCTTTCACATATACCATGAAATCTTTGTCTCCACAAATGTCTGGTCAAACTTTGCACTTCCCTGACAACACACAATGAACATTACCCTGAACTTATCTGTCTTGTTAGTGCTCCAAACAGGCTTTGTTCCTCCATCACCGAGTTGAAACATATCCAGGCTATAAAGCAGCCATATTGGTGTTCGAACAAGTTCAATGTACTGAGGCAAGTATTATTCACAAACCAGGGGATGGATAAACTAGCTGCCTTGCTAGTTGACTTTACTGCCCATGGAATTC
>JBBPQD010000283.1:0-13901 GCA_038092355.1 Caloboletus inedulis
CATTGTTGGACCATCAATCCTCCATGCAGTTCTGGTACCTCTCCAGTCATGTGATGATAGCGACAATAGGAACCGCAGGAGGAAGAAAATCACGGATAGCGTCGTAGTGTTTCAAGAGCCCAGCCTCGGCTCTACTCCCATGCATGCAATATACGAGGAGATGAATTTCACCCTGGCTTTTTTTAGCAAGGGGGGTGATTTGACCAACGCCTCCGACGAACGAGTGTTCGCACGTGTCGTGCAGCCCCCGTCAGGGCCGGGTGTATCCCAAAGTTGCAGATCGCATCCGTCAATAGACACTTTGTACGACCGGACTTCCGTAGTGCATGCCGTCGTGTCGTTGGAAGTCTTGCAACGTCTCGGCCAATGATCAGGTTAATGAGGGAACTCTTTCCGGTGCCACATTCTCCAGCGAGCACTATGTTCATGATAAGAAAGGCCTAAAGAGGAATTAGACTCCGTGGTGAAAGGAGGACTCCATCTACTTCAAGTTCAAGGGGTGGTAGGATAGTTGCGCTCTTCGAATCCAGAAGAGACGATTTTATACCATGGAGAAGGGTGAAAAGGCACAACACAATTGCCCTCGTTTACGAGCGGAACGGTCATATTTGGCGTCACAATGCTTGCTTGCTTGCGCAGAGTTGAAGTTGCACTGCGATCAAATATTCGAGTTGCTACCGTGCAAGGCTTCACATCCCCCGGAATTTACAACTTAGGGATACAATCGAAAATGGTAAGCAGTTGAAGCGGAGCTCGAAGTTAGATCGGTAGCAGGTGCACATATCGACGAGTATCGAGCTGAACACCACGCCCGGCGTCAACGACATACATTCCGCAAGGTTTGTGTCTTCTCCTTAATGGGCTTGATGTGTGCTCGATGTTGAGCTATGCTCTATCCTGGGAGGCATGGCTCATTGAGATGGATGGCGGCCCGCCAATTCAGATGGTGTCTTTGGGCTTATCTTCTTCGTTCACAGACTCGCCGCCTCTTCACGATGTCCGCTCAAATCAGCAAAAAGCGCAAGTTTGTCGCCGACGGTGTATTTCGCGCCGAACTCAATGAATTCTTCACCCGTGAACTCGCCGAGGAAGGTTACTCTGGCTGTGATGTCCGCGTTACCCATGCACGCACGGAGGTACTCATATCGCCCGTTCCACCCCAGACATATTCATACACGCTCGTCAGATCATCATCCGTGCTACCCATACCCAAGAAGTTCTTGGGGAGAAAGCTCGCCGCATTCGCGAGCTGACTGCACTCGTTCAAAAGCGTTTCAAGTTCCCCGAAAACTCTCTCGAATTATACGCCGAAAAGGTCCAACACCGTGGACTCTCTGCAGTTGCACAATGCGAGAGTTTGCGATACAAGCTCCTCGGTGGTCTTGCTGTCAGGAGGTAGGTCCATGGCGATGCACACCAGTTTTATATATATCTGAGCTGACTTGTAGAGCTTGTTATGGTGTCCTTCGTTTCGTTATGGAGTCTGGCGCCAAGGGTTGCGAAGTTGTCGTGTCTGGAAAACTTCGTGCTGCCCGTGCCAAGTCCATGAAGTTCACTGACGGGTTTATGATTCACTCTGGTCAACCCGCTCGTGACTTTGTCGATCACGCTGTGCGACACGTGCTACTCAAGCAGGGTGTCCTTGGTATCAAAGTTAAAATGTAGGCTCGGTGCTATACGTGTTGTGGGACATATTTGACCTCCTGCTCAGCATGAAGGGCTGGGATCCTGAAGGCCACGTGGGCCCGAAGAAGCCCCTCCCCGATTCCGTCCAAATCTTGGAGCCACCAGTTGACAAGATCGTTTCCGAGCCGTCGTCAGAGTCAAGAGAACCTGTCGTTGTCTCTGCTGCTCCACCTGCAGCGGAAGAACCTGTTTATGGCCAAGAGCCTGCTTTCCAAGCCGACTCTTTTGCTGAGGAACCCCCTTTCTGATCTCTTTGTTACGTAGTTTGCGTCGCCAACCAAAAAAGTTGTATCTTCTTTCGCCCGATAAGACTGGAGTCAGATCATATGTGGTGAGTATACGAATCAAGACTAGTTGTAGACCAACTTGTGCACCTCTGCGGTCGACGCGTGATGATTCGCCTTTGGTTGCCTGATCACGTGTGGCTTTCACCGCCGTAAGATTTTCTTGGATTTACGTACCAGTGTGGGCATTACTGGTGCCGCGAGGGTATAAGAACTGCAGCACGTTGTCAATTTAGCTCATATGCTTGTTCACGACGCCATCCTCTACTGTCCTTCACAATGCGCCTTACGTTCACCATTGCCACGCTTCTCGCTGTACTCTCCTTTTCGTCCACATCAACCGCAACAGACCAACCCAGTGGCGTTGTGATTCGGGTTCCCCTCCAACGAAAATCGTTCATCACCCACTTTGGCCCACCTCCGAATCATGACTCGCGCTATTTTGCTTCTCGCGCCAACAAAGACTTCCTCAAGACTCATCTGGCCAGTGTTGCAACGTAAGTTGTCTCGTGCATGTCCATTATTATTATTATATATTTCCTCTCCAACTTGACTTGGGGCAATATCAGCAAAGTGGCCGTTAGAGGTGACAATTATTCCCTAATTTTTTTCGATATCCTAGTCTAGTCAGTAAATTAACATTGTCACATCAAGGAAATATCGTATCACGCTTGCCGCGTACGAATCGAACACGGGTTCCCCCCATCCTTTGGCACAAGCAATCTCCGCGACCAGTACGGAGATTTTGGCAGCTGGCCAGAAAGCCAGTGGCGTCGGGACAACCCTGCCAGCAGGCAAGCTGGAAAACCGGCGGCGAAAGAGGGATGCAACCTCTGATCCGCTTAATGTGCCACTGAGTAATCCCACCTCATCCAGCCATGTTCCGCGAGGTTGCCATACCAAGAGAGACGATATATCCCTTTCCGAGGTTAATTCCAACATGTGGATTGGTACCATCAGTGTTGGTACTCCCCCACAGAGCTTTACAGGTACTCTCGTTTCCTTTCCTTCGTATATGGTTGAATCTACCTCTTGGTTGCCCTTACAGTCGACTTCGACACCGGTTCATCAGATCTAGTCCTCCCGGACCAAGCTTGTGATAGTACTTGCGATGGACACACACGATACAACCACACAGCCTCTTCAACTTCCGTTGATCTTGACAAGACGTTCCAGCTAGCATACAATGGGGGCTCGAATATGAACGGTACACAGTATGCAGACAACGTGTACATGGGTGGATATGAGGTGCTCCCTAGCGCATTTACAGCGTTACTTTACTGAAGTCCGTTTGCCTCATTGCCTCATGTCCAGGCTCTGAACCAGACCTTCGGTGCTGCTACAACTTATTCCTCTGGGTTAGAGAGCCCCGCTTTTCCCCCGGACGGACTGCTTGGCATGGGCTTCCCTCTGATATCTGCCTTCGGTGCTTCTCCCGTGTTCCAGACCATGGTCTCCAATGGTGTTGTGCCGCAGGGAGTGTTCGGTTTCGCGCTCTCGTCCGAGTCTGGCAAGAGCGAACTCACTATAGGCGGGACTAACACGAACATGTATCAAGAGTCAACAACAGAGTATATCAGTGTATCCCTCCCGGCGTACTGGCAGATCCCCCTTGCTGGCCTCACTCGTCCTGGCTTGAATAGTACCCCCGATGTAGTTGTGGTCAATAAGACTTCCTATGCACAGTCGCTTATTGACACAGGAACTACGTTGATCATCACAAGTGACAGCAATGCCCAGGCTTACTACGCCGACGTCACTGGTGCAAAGCCTTGCGATGAAATTGGAGGTGGGGCCTGGTGTGGTATGTCATCTCGTGTGACATGGTGTAGGAGGTCCACTCATCCTGTGCCCATGATCAGTCCCATGTGACACTGTCGGTTTACTCGCGCCAACATTAACATTTGGTTCTCGTAACTTTACCGTTTCGTCTTCTACGTTCAACCTCGGACCGGTCTCTGAGGATTCGACAGACTGCATCGCAGGTCTTGCCGGCGGAGGGAGTGGTATGCGCCTTTTACCTCTCGGGTATGCGAACGTTCTCTGACGCCATTGTACCAAAGCCTACTGGATCATAGGCGATGTCTTCCTGCAGAATGTCTACACTATTTTTGATGTCGCCAATACTCGCGTTGGTTTTGCGGACCTTGCCTAATTTTTTTTGGCCACAAAACCGACGAACGGATGGTTCATTCATGCCAGTGCTTTTCTTCGGACAATTGTCTCGTGTTTTCTGAACCATTCCTTGATGGATAGTCACAGTTGATATACTTATTGGACTAAGTAGCCAAAGAGGTTGGGCACTGAGTACTGAGTACTTAGGTATGTGTAAACTAGAGTAGCATCCTCTTAGCCCACCTGGGCATTGCTATGCACTCGCGTACGTTCTCGATGCCGCTCAACCAACTGACTAGTCGTTCCAACCCCATCCCGAAACCACCGTGTGGTGCGCTCCCGTACCTCCTGAGATCCACGTACCAGCCGTATTCTTCTCCTGCAGGATCCAGCCCATGAGAAGCCATGCATTGCTGAAGCGGCTCCAACCGTTCTTCCCTCAGTGATCCACCAACCAACTCCCCGACGAACGGTACCAAAAGGTCGAAGCACGCGACCGTTCTTCCGTCGTCATTCATCCGCATGTAAAATGGTTTCAAAGTGGTTGGGTAGTCTGTGACAAAAACTGGCCCCTTGATGAGTACCTCGCTAAGCCACTTTTCATGCTCGCTCTGCAGTCCATGGCCCCACTTTGGCTCGAACGCAAATGGACGCGACCGCGATACGGCGGACGCGTGGTACTTTTCGAGCTCGGAAATCGCCTCGGTGTAGGTCATCCGTGCCCACGGTTCGGATCTCGCGGCAGTCTCTAAGCTCTTGGCTCTCTCCTCTTGTCCAGCTATCCCTTTCGCGAGCAACGCGCGCTCGTCGCGTCCGGAACCCAGTGCATCCTTGACGCAGGCCTCGACGAGCCCGCACACGTCGCCAATTTCGTTCGTCCACGCCCACTCCGCCTCGAGCATCCAAAACTCAGCAAGATGTCTGTTCGTCTGAGACCGCTCGGCGCGAAAACAGGGAGAAAGCGTGTACACGCGGGCGAGCGACGATGCGAGTGCCTCGAGGTGGAGCTGGGAGGATACCGTCAGGTAGGCCGGTTTGGAGAAAAACTCGGCGTGGGGGTCCGGCGATGTGGATTCTAGTGCGGATGTGTCGTCTTGGGGTACGGAAGGGGACGGGGGTGCGGACGTGGATGTAGTCAAAGGTGTTACGCGGAAGGTCTCCCCTGCGCCCTCACAGTCGCTGGAAGTGAGGATGGGAGTGTGTGCGTAGCAAAAGTCGTGTTTCTGTGTAGCTTTTCGGTGAGCGGCGGGAACGAGGTGAGCAGAGGGGTCTTTTGCTCGGGTGTAGAACGTACCTCGAAGAAGGCATGGAGAGATTTGACGAGTGCGTTGCGAAGACGAAGCATGGCTGCGTTCGCGTCTGTCCGAGGACGCAAGTGGGCATGGTCTCGGAGGTACTCCAATGTGAGGGCTTGCTTCTGGATTGGGTATGCCTAAAGACGAGTGTGAGCGAAAGAGAACCAAGGGTCGAACGCCGGAAGCTGACGTCTGGGTTGCACTCGCCGAGTATCTCTAGCGAGTCTACTTGTAGTTCCTGTGCTTGCTCGGCCCCTGGGCTGGCCACGATGGACCCCGTCATGCGCACACTCGCGCCGTTGGTCAAACTGGAGGGTTTTTACGCGTCAAAGGCAGAAAAAGACGCATTATTAGGACCATGACCACGGAGAACAGAACATACCCATGAAAATTTGCGCTCAGGCTATTGCTCAAGACTGTCTGGAGTCCCGAAGCGCAACTACCATCGTTGACGACTGCGAAAGTAACGTTTTTCTGCCGTCTGACGGACTTGACCCAGCCATGGACATGGAGTTTGCTAGCAAAGTCCTGTCCAGAAGCTAAAATTTGGCGAATAGTCAGAGGTAGTGTCCCCGTCGATGTCGACGCGAACCTCTTGAAAAACATCAAGAATAGGGAACACAGCCACCGCACGGGTGGGAGTAACAGGACAAGTCCAAGTTGTACATCTTTGATAGCGAGAAAAAAATACGGACAACAGTAAAAGATACAAGCCAAGCTCTCCATGGCCTGGAATGATATTTTAGTAGGTATTAACAACTGGAGAACGTGCAATGGGCAACAGGCATCCCCATAACATTCTTTTGGATGTTGCAGCGCAATGGGGGAGGGGACGATTAGAATCCTCGCCCCCGTCCACGGCCTCTGCCTCGTCCGCGTGCTCGTTCCATTACCCTTCCACGACCCCGCCCACGAGCGTCCTCCTTTTTCCGTCCCTTTGGTTTTGGGGCATCGTCGACAAGCAGAGTGTCCAGGGGCAGTGCATCAGGCAGAATGAAATAGCGAATGTTGTTTCCACGGATGGAGAGTGAGTCGAGGGAAACGGGATCGCGATTACGTGCGGTCATTTTAACAGTTTTAAGATGCGTATTCATCTGCATATCGACACCTATCGTAGAGGGGTTAGTGTGACATGTGCGGATGCAATGGGGACGATAAGCCCACCAGTGATGGTCCCATGGACGACCGAACCATTCTTGAGCTCGATGGAGACGGTTTCATTGTTCAGTTTCATCAAGAACCTGGGGTGATAAATCAAAGAAAATGGGCATCAGCGACGCGTTTTCTCAGCTTTTCCAAGGGGCAAAATGGGAAGAGTCTCGACAATGTTGGTTCTGGGGTCAGGTCAAAGCTTGAGAATGGAGACCGAAGAGAGATATTTACCTGACGAGCTTCATGATGGCGATGGTCGAGCGATATGCTTGCACGCGACGACTCGTTGCCACAGATCGTGTTTGGACTTGTTTGATTAACACCTCATGTTCGAGTAGGCGGCCCGCGTAGCCCTTGGAAGACGCGCTGTGAACTTGTCTTCTGATGCAAATGGTGCTTCTATCACCAAGGTCACCCGATGCCTTCGCGGCCACCTCATCAAATCCTTCTACTTCTAGCTATATGTGCCGGTGTTGTCTCATTTGGTTCAAACATATTGCATTCCACACGCCGTCTCAGGGGTTCTGCGTAGGGTTTAAAAGGGTGTGGAGCTGAGCCCTTCCGTGCGAAATCATCCGCCCGCGTCTCGAAAATGTCACCGTCTTTCAAGACTCTGGGAACCGTCGTTGGTATTCTCTCTTCTGTGTCGTCCGTCACGGCACTGCAGAATGGCGTTGGAAAGCTTCCAGGTAAGCTGATAAACCCCCTGTCGTGACTTCGCAGTGGACCTGATTGCCACCAAGTGATGGGCTATAATGGTAGGTGGCGGTCTGGTTTTGGCCATGATGGACCTGACCCAGTCATCTTCGGCAGCCTGGAATGTGTTTCAGGTGGGTTATGTGTGATGACTACGTGTCGCCTCATCCTAATATCTATCCGTTATGTCAAAATAGTGCAACGTGAATGAGACCCTCATAATTCAAACTGCTCAGTACATGAAAGACTATGGTCTTTTGGTGAGGCTGCTTGGACTCAACCGCCCCGCAGACCAGCTCATAATCTCTCAGGATGTTGGCTATAATTACGTCAACTTGGACGACTGCTGGGCAAGCAAGAATCGTAGCTCCACAGGCGAAGTCCTTTCTGGTCAGTCCGTGTTTGCCGCATCGCGTCTAACATTCATGAATCCGCCCCGCTGGCTCCCGTGATACTAGATCCTATTCGCTTCCCAAGCATGAACAATCTTACCGATCAACTGCACTCGATGGGCTTGTGAGCGTAACAGACTTGTTCTAGAGATGAGATGCTTATTGTGTGCAACGTAGTTATGCTGGCATCGTAAGTTGCCCGATCCGGTCATGATATCTGGTGATTGATTTCCGTCCAGTATTCTGATTCCGGTTGGTTCACGTGCGCAGGATACCCCGGTTCCTTCATGCACGAGGAACAAGATGCTTTCACCTTCCAATCTTGGGGCTTTGACTTCTTGAAGTGGGTGTTGTTGCACCTTTGTCGCTCTCGAAATATCGCTAATTTTTTGCCGTGCAGGTATGATAACTGCGCTAGTTAGTGATCGAACCCAGTCTGTGATCGTTGCCGCAGCGTTGACATTCTTCCAGTTCCCTTCGATGATGTGATCCAAGAGGGTATAGTCGGCAGTAAGTATACTATTCAATCCTGATATCTACCACTTCATCACAACATGATACAGAGTATCAACGAATGGCAGATGCATTGGCGACGGTTGCTGAACAGACCGGGACCACATTCACGTTCAGCTTGTGTGAATGGGGATGGGTAAGTGAAATATAAATATATGCCAACTTGTAGCGTTTCACTTACGCGTGGTCCTTTAGAGTCAAGTCTGGTTGTAAGTCCAAGTCAAACTTTTTATGTAACATCCACAAATTAATTCTGCTACTGTAGATGGGGTGCTTCCATAGCCCATAGTTGGAGGGTGAGTGTTAACTCGAGCCAGTGCGGGGTTATATCATGACTGTCATGATTTGATTAGATTGATGGTGACATTGGACCGTATTGGAGCTCCATCGCAACGATTATCAATGCGTAAGTTTCCCCATTGGATAGCTTGTTAGGAATGGAGATTGAGCAGCGTATTAGCGCTTCCTTTATCACACAAGCCACAAACTTATACGGACGCAACGACCCTGATATGGTGCTTGCCCCCTATCGACCACTGTTAACATGTATTACTCACAAAATTCAGCTTGAAATAGGAAACGGAGACCTCACCTACGACGAAGCCAAGACCCATTTCACGGCTTGGGCGCTCATGAGGGCCCCGCTATTGATTGGTACCAACGTGAGTTACGCATACATAGCCTCGACTGCACTCTGTATTGAATTGGCGTGTTAGCTCGCGACTATCAACTCAGAGATGCTCGGAATTCTCAAGAATACCGAAATCATCGCCATCAATCAGGACCCGGTGTACGGTACAAGCATTTCGCCTTTCCGCTGGGGCATTAACGTAGGTTGCTCTTTGACATCGCTTAGGCGTTGTTCTTACGCACGGTTATAGCCTGACTGGACGTACAACTCTTCGTTCCCCGCCCAATTCTGGAGCGGCCCAAGTGAGAATGGAACAGTCTTCATGCTTGTGAGCGTATGCTCCTACAGGATGTTACAGTCCAACTGATCCTCTTGATGACAGATTAACACCCTCGACGAACCTGCTGACCTTTTCTTTAACCTCACCGAATCCCCGTGGATCCGCGCTGGCAGGCAGTATGCTGTCAGGGTATGTAGTTGATATCCCCTTTATCTTACCAGCTTCGCGGTTCCCATCTGAGCATGCCACTCTAGGATCTTTGGACACACACTGACAATGGCACCGCTGTGCGCAATTATACCGCGACTGGCGTCGTTCCTCACGGTGTTGCCGCCCTTTTACTCCAGGACGCTGGTGACGAACCTGCAGGTCTCTGGCCACCTTGCGCTGGTGAAGCAGCAACACAGTGCACAGCCGAGAATGGAACTAAATATTACTAGACAGTGCTTGTATTCAATTTAGAAATATAACCATTGCTGGTGTACCACGAATTTGGGTGGTGGAACGGTCCGCAGATGTTTCGCCTCTGAAACGGTGTCTAATTATGGTCCGCATGTGTGATATCACGGAGGTTTTCCCCACAGCAACAAAAGAGCACCGTTTCTCTCTCCTACCACTACCCGGTAAACGCATTCTATGATGACTGCGACGCCAGGACCTGCCAAACAGATACTGCCTACATCCAGCACGCCCTTGCTTGGTGAGTGTATACTTTGATGTCGTCCCTCCTGGACGCTGCGACCCAGAAGGGGACCTGTTGATGTGACAGCGGGGTTGATCTGCGACTTTGTTACATGATATGCAGCACAGGCGCAGCCGACACGAAAACAATCAAAGGCTCCATTCTGGGGTGCTGTGGTGTTCACCCTCATTGCGATCTTGGGATTGTCAACCCTCTTCTACCGTGGCAAGCATGGCCATCCCACGAGCGAGATTCAGAGAGTCGGGAAACTTCCAGGTGAGCGCGAGAGCTGTGTGATCGGTGCGGTGCCATCTTGACGAAACCTCCACAGTCATGGGTTATAATAGTAAGTCGTTAGGTCATGCTGGTCGCCGGATGCTCAGTCCAAACTATTAGCTTGGAATGCATACTATGTGAGTGGTCGTCGTCCCCAATGTGCGATGGAATTCCATGTTTGTTCTGGTAGTGTGCAATCAATGAGACGCTCATCATCAAGACGGCTAATTTAGTGAAATCCCTCGGTCTTGCGGTTCGTATCACACAGCGTCGAGTAATGCTGTAAATGCTCATTTCTGGAGCTCAGGATGTGGGTTATAATCATATCAATATCGATGACTGCTACTCCGAGAAAAAACGGAGTCCCGCGGGGGATATTGTTGCGAGTACGTTGTTTCCCAAGTGGTATATAGATAGAGGTATGACGTTGTTGTAGATAAGGCCAGGTTCCCCTCGGGAATGAAACCGTTGACGGACCGGATCCATGCAATGGGTTTGTGAGTTCATCAAGGCACCTCACTGATGTATAGTGCTCATGTCGAGGTTCATGCAGTAAAACAGGCATTGTAAGATCCGATTCGCATGTCCTCTTTCGCCTCTAACACTCGAGGCAACAGTACAGTGATGCGGGATGGTTTACTTGCCAGTTGTACCCTGGGTCGTACCAGAATGAAGCAAGGTGGAGCTTGTTTTCTTCTTAAGCCAACGAGCCCTTCATTCCCTTTATAGGGACGCGAAGTTGTTCCAGGACTGGGGCTTCGATTATCTCAAGTGTGTAAGCTGAACCTATGTGACGAAGCAGTGGGCCTGACGTTAATTTCTACAGGTATGATAACTGTGCCGTACCGTTCGACAACATTACAAGGCAGAACATCATGGGCCGTGAGTTTGACCATGACCACCTTGATTATTCAAGCGAGTTGATGGCTGTCATGCAGGATTTGAACGTATGGCGAACGCCATCAAGGATCTCGCCGAATCTTCTGGAAAGCCACCTTTATTCTTGTCAATGTGTCAGTGGGGAAGGGTATGTACTATGATCAGGTCAGCGCGCTCATGCTCATGTTTCAATCAGGAGCAAGGGTGGTTGTGGGCAAAGAGGTATGGCCAAAGCTGGCGGGTAGGTGATCTGACAATGTGTTGTCTGCGCATTGAAAACAAACCTTGCATGCCAGACAACGAGTGATATTGGTATGTTGTTCCTAGTTTACTGCGATCGCAGCCTGACGGAGTGCCTAGGGGCATCTTGGTCGTCGATTGCGAACCTCATCGATCAGTCAGCGGCTCTGCCTACCACTTCGGTTGAGTCGTTCTGAAACTGATTTTTAGAAATTCTTTTTATACCTGGGCTACCGATTTTTACGGTCACAACGACATGGATATGGCGAGTAATCCTACCTACATCACTGAATTCAGCCTCACATTTTCCTAGCTGGAAATGTAAGTAACGCATCTGGTATCTCATAATCTACGCTTCATGTCAACCACAAGCGGGAACGGCGACCTTTCATATGATGAAATGAAGACACATTTCACCGCCTGGGCTCTCATGAAATCCCCCCTCTTCCTCGGTCTCGATGTACGTGCTTTCTACTGAATCCGAAAACAAAGTGGAGATGTAGCCTCTGTTCAGTTGGAGTCGGCAAGCAAGGAATCCCTCGAGGTCCTCACCAACCCCGAAGTCATCGCTATCAACCAGGACCCCGTTGTGGGTACGAGCATTTCGCCCTTCCGATGGGGTATTAATGTAAGTAAATATGCACTCGCATACAGTTGCCTACCGATTTAAAATAATTTTAGCCCGACTACGTGAGCAATGCAACCCACCCCGCACAGTACTGGAGTGGCGAGAGCCAGAATGGCACGGTCTTTATGCTCGTGAGTGGTCCCGTCCTCGTTGCCTTTTGCACTACTGAGTAGAGTAGATTAACACCTTGGATGAACCTGCGACCATGTTCTTTAACCTGACGGAGTCTCCTTGGATTCGGGCCGGAAGGCAATACTCTGTCCGGGTAGGCCCTAGACCTCGACTTGTTCATCGGCAACGACGTTCATGCTCATCTTGCATTCAGGATCTCTGGGCGCACACTGACAATGGTACTGCAGTGAGAAACTTTACAGCACACGACGTTCCGGCGCACGGTGTTGTTGCGCTTCTCCTCCAAGACGCTGGTGACGAGCCTGAAGGCCTCTGGCCTCCTTGTGCGGTGACCGAGTGGTGCATATCCAAGGATGGGACAATGTACGACCCTGACAAGAAATGGCATGCTGAAGAACACCAGGACCTTTGAAAGGACTGTAGCATCACTCTATTGTGACTTGTGTGTGATTATTTCGCAAATAGCTTTGTATTTCGTGCAGCGGTAGGATGTGTGTACCCAACCCTCAAAAGTGAGAGTACAGTACTCGAACGAAAGGCCTGCACTCGTATCGGGGTCGCGGAATTTGTGGAATTTGTTGAATTATAAAGGTCTATCATGCAAAGAATACCCAGGTCACGAGGGATGCTATTAACAAGACAGAAGTCCATTGCCTGATGTCCTTCCATCTCGTGTCCCAAACTTCATGGCTCGTCAGCAACGGCAAGGTGGTGTTGTCACGTACTCCATCGGGACGGTACTGCAGGGTAACAGGGTCGTTTTCGGGAGGGACTGCTGCATGTTGCGACGTTTCCGACGGTCGTACGTCTTCTGGGAGAACACTCGGTGCACTTTCCTGGGCAGGAGGGAACACCTCGGCCTGGGCGACACCCCCGAAAAAGTCCGTGATGCGTGTCTTCTCCAGTGGCCGTCGAAACAGGTCTGAACGCACGCCGGCATGTGAGCGAATCACAGCGGGATCGTAAGATGAAAACTTTCAAGGTGTGAGCGTCTGCTAACGTGCGCGTCGAGGTGAGTGTGCGTACCAAGTCCCGCACGGACACCTGACTGGTCTTGTTGATGCCTTCCATAAATTCGAGTACGAAATGCGTATAGCTGTCGATGACGGACACGCCAATATCGTTGTCGTTTTCGTGCTGCTTGGGATGAGACCCCAGAGATAAACGGGTTGAACAAGGGACATACCGAGTAGGAGTTTTCTTCTATCTCTGATGATCCTGTTGCCAGGATATTTGGGGAGTAAAACTGTGAATACATGGTATTTGCTTGGCAGGTATCGATCATAAAGAATATTTCGTTGTAACTGGAATTTACTTGCTTAGCCCCTGAGATGAACGGTGAATGCATCTGATTACTTACCGCTTTTTCTGCCACATTTGTTCAAAGGCGTCAGCGATGTCGAACGCGCTGATTTCTTCATTGTCCTGGAACTTGAGAAATTCATTTCCACCGTGTCCGGTCATGTACACGAAAATATTCGAGCGGTCGTCCGTGAGCAACCGTTTGGAGCGCGGCACCGATGGGTCAACACGTCCTATACGAGAGTTGGTGCACAAGAGAATGCCTTCGAGCTCGACATACCTGTAAGCAGCCGAATGAAGTTCTCCACAGTCACTTCGTAGCCACGATAGTCCACCTCGATGTTATCGCCGTAGAGGTCGAGATGACGCCCCGCTTTCGCGTACACACTCCCGGGGAATTTATTGCGCGTATTGCACGCGACGTCATCGGCGAGCATGAGGATGATATTCGAGTCGGGGATGCCGAGACGCTTGACGGTGCGATACCTAGGTATGAGGGTCTGTATCACGATGGAACATGGCAATAGGAGGCCATAATTACATTCCTAGAGCATTTGCCATATGCTAAGGGACATTGGCATCAGTGGGTACTGCATGGTACCAACGACATACCCTGTAATTGAACCAATATCTGGAGGCGCAGACGAGGACGGCCCAGTTGTTGGTGTGGCCCGAGCTTGAGGCATGTCGGCCATAAAACTCGGCGACGACCTGGTCG
>JBBPQD010000284.1:0-13889 GCA_038092355.1 Caloboletus inedulis
CCAAACCATCATCTCCAGCAGACATGTCACCTTTGATGAGACCGGAACCATCTCCGGAACTGAGTCGGCTCCATGGAATGGCCCCACTGTTGAGGGACAGTGGGAGGGTCTAGTTCCGGAGCACCTCTATCAACCAGACCATGATCATGGAGATGAGGAAGATCACCATCCATGAAATCCCAGACCAGTGGGAGATGAAGAGCCCCTTTTGGAAGGTATTCCGGAACAACCAGCAAGTCCTGCCATACAGGAACTTGCAGACCAACTTGAGCAACTCCACCTAGATGCACCACGCATCCCAGTTCCTGCAGCTCCTGAAGCCCCTCCTATTGTCCTAGCCATTCCAGCTGTTCCCAGGCCAGTTCCCCCAGATCCTGTACCTTTCCCAGTTCGTTCCCCCATTCAACAGATAGCTGAAATCCGTAGGAGCAACCGACTACGGCGACCAGCAGACAAAAACAAGGATTATCAACGCACCTTGGATGCAGCAGCTACAAGACAAGCAGACCAATGACAGACACAAGCTAGGCAGCCAGAATCACTAGGGACACCGGAACCACTGGAACCACCTGGAACATCAGAACCATTGGAACCTGTGGAAGATGAACCTGAGATCCCAGGAGCATTTACAACATCCATAGAAAACATGGAAGACTTTATATTTGCCAGTTCTGCAAATTCAAGCTCAGATGAATCTCTTCCTAGAACACTCAAGGAAGCCTATTCTAGAGCCGATGCTGAACTATGGAAATCAGCAATGGAGGAAGAGCTTCAAAGTCTCAACTCCAACCACATCTACAAAACTGTCCTAATTCCAAAGGGAACCACTCCAATCACTTCCAAACCAGTCTTCCGCATCAAACAGGACCAACATGGAAATATGAAATAATACAAAGTTCAAGTGGTTGCACGAGGATTTACTCAAAAGGAAGGAGTTGACTACCAGGAAGTTTTTGCCCCAGTAGCGAATCTTGACTCAGTCCACACCCTAATTGCTCTGGTTGCAAAGCATGACCTGGAATTAGATCAGATGGATGTCTTCATAGCTTATCTCAATGGAGAACTGGAGGAAGACCTATACATGCTGCCTCCAGAAGGTGTTCCCATCCAACCCAGATACTGCTGGAAGCTCTGACGTTCACTATATGGTCTGAAATAGGCTGGATGAACCTGGAACAAAACTCTGGATCGGAAGCTTGGAGAACTCAACTTCACCCGTTTGGACACAGAAACATGCCTCTATGTCCACCGAACGGACGGGCAAGTATGTTTTCTTGTTGTCTATGTCGACAACCTACTCCTAGCTGCCAGTTCTCAGAAGTTCATGGACTCCATCAAAACGAAACTTTCTTCTAGTTTCAAAATGTGGGACCTTGGGAAAGCTAAGTATATCTTGGGAATCAAAATCAAGAGAAATTGTGAGCTTCGAACCATTTCTCTATCCCAATTACAATACTCCCGCACAGTCTTGGAATGCACTGGCATGTCCACTTGCAAGCCCACATGGACTCCTATGGCACACAATTCCCAACTCTCCGCAATAGACCCAAGTGATGATCAAAACATTCCAGAGATGGTCATTGAAGGATGTCAAGTTTCCTACCTCACCATCATTGGCTCCTTGATGTATCTCATGCTCGGAACATGTCCTGATATTGCATATGCAGTTGGAACACTTAGCCGTTATAGTGCCAAACCCAGATTGGCACATTGGGAAGCTGCCAAACGAGTACTCAAATACATCCAAGCCACAAAGGACATGGAACTCAGATTCAATGGCACAGAAATCTCAATGGACCTGGACTTCCATGGATATTCTGATGCTGAATGGTCTCAGGATCCTGACAACTCCCGATCCACTTCCAGTTTTCTCTTCATGAGCAACCATGGAGCCATCTCATGGTCTAGCAAACAACAAAGCATGGTTGCGCTTTCCACTACCGAGTTGGAATACATTGGACTTAGCAATGCTGGGCAACATCTGGCATGGCTACAGACATTCTTTGATGAAATTGGACATAAGCAAGAGGGTCCAACAGAACTGTTCTCTGACAACCAGGCTGCCATCATCCTATGCCGTGATCCACAGTTCCGAGCATGGACCAAACATATCCAATGAAAATATCACTTTGTCAGAGATGATCTGGTCGGAAAAGGAGAGGTAATTGTCCGCTATGTCCCAACTGGAGACATGGTGGCAGACATACTCACAAAACCACTTGTGAGAGACCAACACTGGAAGTTCGTCAAAGCTATGGGACTATGGTTATACCCAAGTGGGAGTGACAATATTTGTCCATAATCCCATTTTGGACCATTCCGGAATGCTGTTTCCAAGTCTGGAATGACTGTTTCTAGAATGCATTCTGGGATCGCCATTCCAAGTTTTCTTCCCACACCCTTCCGAGGGTTCTGAGATTGTCATCTCGGAACCAGTCCAGAACCACTTCTGGAACTTTCCTGTACTCTACTGGACTCAGAAAGTTTGGAATGAGGTTTGTTACACTTGGACTATTTACCCAATATTACATATGACATAATATGAGTATACCTCTGCCACAACATAGTACATATATCATTTTCTCACTAAGACACACCTCAGTTGTTTACCGCCATCTCTGGCAGTGGCTGAGGTGAGTCTTTTTCTTTCTCTATTTTACCTATAGCTAATGTACTGTAGCTTGGGCACTTCTGCCCTCTTATAGATTCTGTCAATCTGTGATTTCGGTCCTGACAGTGAGGAGGTCGAAGTCTGAGATATAGGTGTCCATTTTGTTTGCACCGTGCTCCTGGCTGATGAGCACTTGGATCTCAATTCTGGCATGTGCTGCGCTGTCATAGGGGGAGAAGGCTGCCTTGAAGGATTGAAGGACTTTAATAATGGTCTTTTTGGAATCTGCAACTTTGTCATCCAATAATTTGGACAACCAGGACTCGGAAAAGGGTTTTCCTCGTCCTTTAGACATGCAGTTGAGGAAGATATATTTCTTTGCTTTGTCGGTGTATTTGTCTTTGTGGAGGTCGAAGTATCCTCCCATTGCCAACAACCATCTGTTGGCATTTGCGGGTTCCCTGGAAAACTCTTTGGGGAGGGGAGCTTTGATTTCTCCTGCCATGTTGTTATTTTCATCATCATTGGAATTGTCGGAGAAGTGGGGGGAAGGTGGGGGTGGTGGACTGGCATCAAAGATTTCAATGTCTCGGGTTTCAGAGGGTGGCTCTGGGATAGGAGTGACCAATGGGGTCTCTGATCGAGAGAGGTGACCACCTGAGGAGGTGCGAGAGATGGGTTTGGGGTTTGTCCGATGAGGAGGGGGTGCGAGGTTGAAGGGAGTAGGGCTTTGAGATGAACTGCCTACTCTTCTGCTTCTTTCTGTAGTAGGGTGGAAGGAGGCAGATGATGGAAGGGTTTGGCATTCCTCGTCTTCCTCGGCAGGAGTTCGGTCAAAGATACCAAAGCGACTCGTGATGGGTAAGGGAGCGTTGGGCTAGATAGCATCAATGTAGAATAACCTTGATCTTTTGTTATGACCAAGTAACAATTGTACACGGGAGTGTACTCCTAAGTCCCAATAGTATTAGGTAGCCTCTGCTACCAGGCCGATACTATGACTTAATAATCAAAAACCATTGAAGGGTTTTAAAAGCGAGAAGAGGAGCGACGCTGAGGAGAAGCGAAGGGACTTGAAATACACTGTGATTGTGTAAGATCAAGGTTAAGTTACATCCTACTATCTGAGGAGTATTTATAGATACGGAAAGCTATGTGAGGGGAGGTGAATACTAAATGAGGACACTTTAGGGGCGGCGTCGGCATAAATAGGAATGGCGCATAAAGAACTGGATTGGAGATGGGCGGGAATGGAAAGGGGGAAGTAGGAACTACAAGGCTATGTGTAAGAGAGCATAGCCGAGGAGGCAGTGTCTGTAGGAACTAAACAGAAAACATAACTAAAAAGGGAACATACTGTCATCAAATAGTTCATCCAACAAATCCTTGGGTAATGTCAGCCCATCGGTGAGCCTATCCCACAAGTCGTGCATGGGGTGATCCAAGGCAGCGGTAGTTGGGGAGGGCGGAACCGAAAAAGGGGAGGGGTCTCCCTCAACCGTAACAATGAGTTGGTAGATGCACAAGCCTTTTTGATTGTGCTGATTGTTTCCATGGTTGCTTGGCCTGATGTTCCACCTGTGTGCATGTTGAAAAAATTATCAAGATTGGTAAAATGCTAGCAAGATGACATACAATTTGAGGTACACCTCAATTTCAACATATTCGTCATGTTTGATTTTCTCATTGTACTCGCCAGGAGAGATAAGCACCCCATGTCTGTCACGGACATCAGGTGAGATAACCTTGATGGAGTCAGCCAGGTCCGGGTGCTCGTTTATCAACCCTGCATAACGACCATCTAGGTCTGGCATGTCACAGAACTTCGTAACTTGAGCACTTGCATTGAAACAATCAATATGAATGAATAGATATTTTGATTGAAGACAAATCTACTTACTGAGAGTTGTTCTACCACCCCTCATAGTTTGGACTGTGGACTCAGGAGCAGCCCTTGCTCTGCCTGAACCACTGATCAGAAAATATCCAAGTTATTTTGACAGGAAATGACTTACTTGGGCTCAAAGTTTGAGTACTATCTATAG
Source organism: Caloboletus inedulis (assembly GCA_038092355.1). Classification (NCBI taxonomy): domain Eukaryota; kingdom Fungi; phylum Basidiomycota; class Agaricomycetes; order Boletales; family Boletaceae; genus Caloboletus; species Caloboletus inedulis. The sequence continues at coordinate 4,657 of JBBPQD010000284.1, forward strand.
CACAAAGTGTGTTTGGTAAAAAAAGACAAATATCACAGTAAAGGGACTTACTAGCTATATCAGCGCAGGAGAGCCTTGAGGTGGCCATTCAGCTTGCATTGGGAAGTCCTTGGAAAAGGGGGTCCATGGCAATGACCAAGGTGTAATGATCACCTGAACCAGGTTTGTAGGTGCACCAGAAGGGGGAAACAGAAGGATAGCTGATAGTATTTTCTGTGAGTGAGCATGACACTATGTTAAGTAATTGGGTATGAAGTGAAAATGGACATGCTTACCATTCTTGTGTGCTTTCTCTACTTTGTTAAACAAGGCAAACAGCAAGCGGAACATGCCAATGGAACAGCCAATTGCATCTGGAGGACAGTCCATGTCGTTCTCATCCAAAGTGACAAGCTCAAAGTGAGCCCTTGCTTTTTGGAGAGAAGGAACTTCGAGCTACAAAATGCAATAATTTGGTCAAAAAGAATTGGTTTGCAATATATAAAAAACACTTACATCCGTTGAAGGTACATAGGTTAAAGTAAGTACTGAGGCATCCATACATGCCATTGCGGTCCACTCTGGCTAGGAACTGGATACAAAGGAGATTGCCAGTAGACTTCACCCAATATTCTGCACTATCTTGCATGAACTGGCGGAGAGGGCGTGAGTTGTTGTCCTTGGTGATGGAATCAACCACTGCCTTGCTCAACACGAGTGGGTTTTCTGTGACTTGCAGCAAGGAGAGCCACAAAGGAGTGTGGGTGCGTGCTTTGTCCTCAGCCAGCTTGTCCTTAGCCGGTGAAGGTGACCTGGACCAGGTCATGTAGGAATACACAGCAGTAGCGGGGGAAGGGGGGGCAGTCTGAGGAGTCTGAGACATGATACTTTGTGGCAGAAGAATGAGGATTGAAGGGAGCAGATTGTGGTGAGGACTGTTGAGGCTGCAGCAGTGGCTTTTACTGTATACACCAAGGCACAACCCATATATGGAACTCTGAGTGACGAAGAACAATGGGGATGGAGCAAGCCAACAAGAAAAAATACAGAAGAATGAATAAAAACTAACAGACAAAGCATAAAGCATAAATAAGAATGTGAGCATTGCACTGTGCAAATTGCAGTTGCATGCAGAGATCTGAATTGGACAATGACAGCTCCACATAAGGCACACCACTGTTAACTTGCCCATTGTAGTTCCAGATCTTCTCTTCAGCACAGAAAGAAGCTGAGAAATGATTAGCTCCCAAGTAAATAATTGCTTTAAGAGTATATGTAGCAACACTGCAAGGACTTGGCACTTGAAGCTTGTGCAATGGCTCAATCTTTAAGTGTAGCATGTGTTTGAAGAAAAGAACAGCTGGTGGTGCCACCAAGCATGCATTGTCACAGGACACAGTGCCTTCACATTGTGATGAAGTATGCAGTTGACTGGCAAGTCTAAAATTACGTGCATTAGTAGTTTCAAGGTAGACATCCAACCATTTCTTCCAAGTCGGTGCTTGGGTTCTGGGATTGAAGCTACTTAGCCCTCACATATTGGCAATTATGATTGGAAGTGTTATAGTGTCATCATTGCATGACATGTCCAGGTTGTTTCCAGGACAACTGTTACTCGCACAAGAAAAATTACTAGCGAGCCTTTGTGTGGAAGAAGGGAAGACATACTCAAGCATGAAACATGCTGATGCAGGAACCTGTCCTTTGTGAGGAAAAGACTGGGTATAATCCACTGAGTTTGTCTTGGAACCTGTCATGGCACATTTCAATGAATTCTGAGAGAAAAGGTTCTCGTGGATCATGGAAAGAAAATTGAAAGACTCAGCAAGGTGCTTTGCGTGGTCACTCAAAGTGATTCACTGTTGTTTGAGATTTTGATTACTAGCCTGGTAGATGTGAAAGAGGCTTGTAAAGACAGTATTATAGCTACATGACCAATTACATAGTGGTGGACCATCTACAACCAGTACTCAGCAGCAAAAGGGAAACTGGGGTTACCAGGTGCAACTTCTTTGGAACAATAGCAGGTTGTGGTTGTGAACCAAACATCTTAATTTTTTTGGGGGAATTTTGGCTGGTCCATAATGTCAGCATGTGTTTGCGACTCTGTCGATGTAACCTCTGGGCATGTGTCTGCCACAGGAGCCTTGGTGACCTTGTGTTTTCTCTTGTTTTGCTTCTCCTTAGCATCTGCAACAATGGTTGCCACTCCATCCTTGTCGTACTTGACTTTGATGACTATCTTGTCTGAGCACTCAGCTTCTGGGTCAGGAATGACTTTCAAAGCACCAGAGTACAGACCGTGTTGGACATACATATTATATTCCAAGGTTTTGAATCATTCAACTTCTGCATACAGGTCAGTGGGAATCAGTTTGTTCAATTGTTGCAGTATGACTGTTTCAGTCAGACATAGTCTGGCTCTTGTTCGTGCATGAGATGCTGCAACATAAGCACCAAAACCACCTTCAGATAGATTCACAAGCACCTTGGGCAATGTTTTCTCCTGTGCTGAGTGACTGTTACGGTTGAGGAAGACCCCTCCCCTTTTTCAATCCCACCTTCCCCCACCACTGCTGCACTAGACCATCCCATGCACGACCTGTGGAATAGGCTCACTGAAGGGCTGACCTTACCCGAGGACTTATTGGATGATTTGTTCGATGATAGCATGTTTCCTTTTTAGTTATAATTTCCTTTCGCTACAAACACTGCCTCCTCGGCTATGCTCTCTTACACATAGCCTCATTGTTCCTACTTTCCCCTTTCCATTTCCGCCTGTCTCCGATCTGGTTCTTTACGCACCATTCCTATTTATGCCGATGCCACCCCTAAAGGTGTTCTTATTTAGTATTCACCTCCCCTCACATAGTTTCCCGTATCTATAAATACTTCTCAGATAGCAGGATGTAACTTAACCTTGATCTTACACAATCACAGTGTATTTCAAGTCCCTTCGCTTCTCCTCAGTGTCACCCTTCTTCTTGCCTCACACAAACCCTTCAACAGTCTTCACTTATTAAGTCGTAGTATTGACCTGGTAGCAGAGGCTGCCTAATACTACAGGGACTTAGGAGTACACTCCCGTGTACAATTGTTACTCGGTTGTAACATTGACCTGTGACAGTGAAGGCAGGTTGAATGGGAAGTTGAAGCTGAGATACATGGACTTTGACTTGTGTCCCATCAAGTTATTTGAGAAGTGTGGTAAAGTTCCATTTTACAGGCACAATGACAAAGTACATTGGTGGAAGCCCATCCAGGTGGACTTTGCTGTGTAGAAATTTGACATAGGCACAGGTGGCATACTGCAAACCCAAGGGACATGTTGAAGTAAATATTTTTTGCATGATGCCTTGTGAGCCATTGGTGATGCAAAGGTCAGTAGATAGGTTCTGCAGACACAAGATGACTGGCATGCCCACATATAGGGGGATGGCACCTGGTAGTGATTGGGGAAATGAGGTTACATTGAGATGAAGCAATGTCTGTTGTTCTGACAAAGTGAGCAACTGATGGGTACATTTGTCAAGTGCCAAGCAGTCCACAACCAGCAGCAATCCACTGGAAACATTCGCTTTCTGCTGATTCAATACCTCATATACATTATTTGTGGAGACGATGGCAGCTGCATCAAAGTTTCCATCAATGCTCATGTCTACTCCTTCTGGTGATGTGTGCAACTTTATCACCCGTGAATTGAACAGGTCAACATTGTTTAGGGTACATTCTCATATTCTCAATCAGCAAACAGCCTCACTGTACTTGGGATCATCCTTCATGCATTGTTGCTCTGTGAGATTAACAACTATATTCACTGTCTTTCAAGCAAGCCATCTGAGCCTCTTGTGGATCTCAGCATCCGAAGTGCCAGCATAAGGTGAGATTGGAGTGTATAGTGGAGTTTCACCTACTGGTAGATATTGAAAAAATCGCCAGCAAAAATAACTGTTACTCCCCCAAACCAAAGATCAGGTTTTTCCTTTGCAAATTGAAGTGCGTGATCTATGTCAGCCAAAAGCTCAAGTCCTACAAGGGAAGTCTCATTCAACAAAACATATTCCACATTTTTCCATTCATCACGCAACTTTGTACAGTTTGACACAGATATTAGAATAGTATAATCCTCATGACTTTCACCAGGGAGATAATTTCCTTTTCCTTTATTTGTGGCTTTGATTTTGATACCAAGACCCTCATGCCTTCAATCAGTGCAGCTGCTGAGCCTGTTGGTGCCAAGTACCGAATCATACTGTATGCCCAAATCCAAAGTGTGTCATCACTGAATGCACAGCCTTTACAACGTACATTTTGCCTGTACCACCCAATCCAGTCATCAACATAACTAGCTGCTCGTGTTACGGATATTCAATTTTTATTATTTTCTTTTCACTTTACTTTTCAAATTCTATGTGCAACGGCACTTGGTCAAAATTCTCTAAGTTAACGGATCATGTGATTGGGTCATGTGAATGGTCATGTGAGTAATGAGGCTGCTGTGCGCCCTTCTCACACCCATGCTGTGATGTTGTAGCTGAAGCTGTGTTCGCTCCACACACATGTGTATTTAATTACCGTCGACCCTGAGACCCTGAGGTTTCTCTTCCATTTTTAATTTCGCTTAATTAATCACCACATGCTTCTCTTCTATTCTAGAAGACTCATGGACAACGCATGCTATGCTTCTTATTTAATTACCGTTTACATTAAAACCTTCATAATTAGGTTTTGCTTAGCCACAGCTTACGAATGCTATGTAGTCTGTAGGTATATATTGAATGCATCCCCAATGAAGAACTCCAGTCTAGTTCTTCTTGGGATTCCCCTAAGTCAATCTAGTCTCTACTTGAGTCAATGTTCGAAGTGGTAACAACCTAGTCATTGTTTGATTAGGGTCACCAACAGCTCGATATTATGTACTCGTCGATATATTTTTTCACAAAATCATTGGTAATGATCTGAAAGGCAATCCCCTGTTTCTCATTCAAATGATACTCTCTACTGATCCTAGCAATAACCTCACTCAGACCAAGTGAAATATTTTCGGCAGAATTATGGTGAGTGGTCGACTCAGTTGGGGCAGGCAGAACATCTAATGAGAATTTGGGCACATCCACAGACTTGCTTGCCACAGTTTCTTTAACCTTATCATGTGGCTTGATCTGCTGATCTAAATTTAATGCATTCTGATGTGACATTGCTATTGTATGCTCTTGTGCTTCAATTTCTCCTTTCCACTTAGATAAATGAGCTGTAGAGTACTCAGGCAGCTTAGGTTGAAGTCTAACTGGATCAGCCAGATTCTGTGAGCTTGGATGAAATATAGCATCAGACAGTGTATCATCTGTTTTTGCAGGAGTCGCAACTGGATGCAGCCAACCAGCCAGCCTCAATGAGAGTAATAATTGATGAATCCAAAACTCGTTTTTGGACCAAGTAGACTCATTCAGTGCTAGAGCTATGTCAATATCATCAGGAAATATGTTCAATGAAGCTACCGTGGAATTGGAATCTTTCATCCATCTGGCTTGTCTGTGAAGTCTTTCAGCATCCTGTTCATCTTCACACTCGTGGACAGCCTTCCAGTTTTCCATTACAGCATGGCTACAGTCTGAAAAGTTATAAGATTTTTGAATGTCAACCACATCCTTGCCTGGAATGATTAGAGGATTGTCGCAACTAAAAGGTTTGAAGTGCATTAAAGTGAAAAGGGCCCATGCATGCTCATGAGTCGACCACGGAATTGTCATGCCAACCACTCATGGAACAAGTGCATGGTTCATTTCACTGCAGTCCTTATTTGTATGCTCTAGTAGCTCATGGGTTGTATGTAAAGGATGATTGGGCTTAAGTTTGTGGCATCACGGAACTCCCAATCTTGTTTCATGAGCGTGCTTTACTTTTTTGTCTCTTGACTTTGGCTGCAACTCAACACACTGACAGAAGTCATAGAAGTTCATTTCAGCAAGGCTATCGGCATGATAGAGATACAGGGTGATGGAGTTGGGTGGATTCAACAAGCTTCCCTTCCTTGTCAGTCACAATTCAGATATGTAAGAGCTCAACATCGCCATTTGAATCATTGTTGACCTTGGCATTTAGGATTTGGTCAGGTACAGAAGACTACTCTTTGACGTGCACAAGGACCAGGGATGATAACATTGGTACAGTCAGGTGAGAAGAGATGCTGTCATCAAACCCTTGAATGTAGCATACAGCCTGCTGAGCATGGATTTGTTGCTGACAACTGAATTGAGATAGGCATTTGTGAAGTAACAACTTTGCACTGTCAAGAATAGAACCATTCAGAGACTCAGGAGGGAGATGTGCAACTGCATGGGACAATAAAGACAGCATCTCATAAGTCTTAGCACCCATCTTCATAATGTAGTCTGAAATGTAAAACATTGCTGCCTTTGCACTCTTTCCAGACAAAATGCATTTGAGGTCATAATTATGTCGACAAAAAAAAAAGAATGTAGGGATTAAAGTAGTTTACATTACCATCACAACACATTAACATGACAGAGTTGGTCTCAGGATCAAAGCGAGATGCTTCAATGATCTCATGGGGGAAGAAAAATTTACATTTTCCTTCATTACCATATTTGTGACACATGGGACGGCACCAATGCCACTGGAGAACTTCACCACATTTTCTGACCTCTGTGACGAACACAGAATTCCACTCATCAAGAATGTCAATAGGTGATTTTAGTGGTTGTGGCGGCCGCTTGACACGAGGCTCAAACTTTGGATCAATGGCAACCTCAACATCTTGAAGGTGGTGGTAAATGATATCATCAAAGAAAGCAAAGAATTGTTTCTGAAAGTTTGTGTCAAGGAGCCGGCAATGGATTTCAGATGGATTAGCACCACCTTGTAGCCAAATAAGAAAATGGCCATGTAATGACCCTCATTCAGTATACTCAGATGTACCATAGAAAGCCTGCAAATGACCAAACAAATCACCAGATGGAGTTGATGTGCAATGATCATAATTCCAACCCAATAGATACTGGAAACAACACCTGACAGAAAACTCAAAAAAATTGGCTGCAGCAACAGGATCAATGCTCATGAGCAGACACCAGATGTGGAAAACACTGAGAGAGGTTGACATTGAGATCACCATACATAACTTGAAAGATCGGGCTGTGTGCAACACTGGAGTTGAATGTGAAAAATAGATGAGGTAGACCAAAATGACCAAAATAGCTACGAATCTCATTGTGGATAAACAATTTAGTGTTAACTTGCTTTAACAACTCAAGTGCACTCTTTTCATTAGTGGACAAATCAGAGATCTTGTGCTCCATCTCAAGGCATGAAGCAAGATGTTGGAGAATTTCTGGTGATATTTGTGTGATTCTGCGAGCAATGTTATTAAAATATGATTTATGGCAAGTGAAAGCAGTATGAAGATGAGCCATTCAATGCTGGAGAAGGTTCCATACAACAAACACGTAGTAGTAATGATACCTGAATGAGTGGTCTGATAGATTCAATGAGTAACATGCTTGCAATTGAAAGGAGATTGTTACAGGGCACTGCTTGTCATCGAATCCACCCAAACCATAAGAATATAGAGTAGGAAACATGCTGGAAAAGAGATTGGGGTTGTTGTAGGGGTTGTTGTACTCATCAATGGGGCACAAGCCATGATATACAATCAAATCAGGTTCAGACAAAGATTTAGGAATTAGATTATGGAGAGCAGCTGCAGTAAATGTTCGACCACTGACAGTAACACTCTCGCGATCAGAAACACCCATCTTTTCAAGAAGCACAACTGAATTAGATGCATGCTCGGTGCTATTGGTTTGATCAGTATGTAAGAGAGAGCCAGGATGGTCCTCAAAGCCAGCGGTTTCATCCTCAAACACAACCTTTGCATCTAATTCATTGTCCACCACCACACAATCAGATAAACCTGGAAGTAAGCCATCTTCTGGATACAGGTTGAGAATTTGAGTGTCAATAGGAATATCCACATATAAGTGATTGTGGTTCTTCAACCATACAAGGAACTCCCAGACTTTAGATTTGCACACATGAAAGGTAGTACCAAGCTGGGTAGGGTAGAACTTGCCAGGTCCAATGAATATCACACTAAGAAAGCCAGACACATCAGACAGTGTTTGTGGTAATATATAGGCAGTTGATACTACATTCATGTCATGAGCACATGTGTTTCTGTGAAACACTCTAGGTTGTGAAGCATTAGATGACTGGAATAATCAGGTAACATGAGCAGTAGTGTAGTATATTGCACAAATCCTTTCCTCTACCCATGTTAAGTCACGGAATTGATTAGGCAATCGCCCACAAAAAAGACCATTGGCCAAAGCTAGACGGGGGAGCTTTTTGTGAGAAAGAGTGGTCATACATTCAGAACAGATATTGAGGGTTGCCGAGTCATCGTGATCCTGAATGACACCACATCTCTCGAGCATAAGCCTGTCAAGAACAGAATTAGAGTAATGGTTCAGTGGACATGGACTGGAGAACACACTTACAGATAATATATGGGTCGGTGAGTGAAACAACCAGCACTCACTAATGGTGCAAGCAGTTTGCTAGAGAACAATAGAAGGAGCCTAGTAGTAGTGGAGTGATGGGAAAACTCCAAGACTAGCATCCTCTAGAGCTGGGGGTGTCCCTTATATACTATTCTACTGTGTACAGGTGTGTACTAGGGATCTGGTGATATGCTATGCTACATGAGGATCCAGCAAGGCATACATGAGGTATGGGTGAGGCAGGCAGTGTACATGTGTAGGTCATGAGGCAAACATGAGTTGAGGCAGTGCACCATGCATGATTGGTGAGGCATACATGAGGCAATCTAGGCTGTGCATGTAGGAGTCATGTGGAAGGCATATAGGAAGTATGGTAGACATGAGGTTACCATGAGGCAAAGGTCTAGATCATAGTAGGGACTTGAGCATTAGCAGGATCACATAATAGGGGCTAATAGATAGGGACTAATAGATAGGGGCTACATGCGAAAGTGCCTCTAGAAATTCAGGAAAAATAGGGAAAAATAAGGGGAAAATAATATGGTCTGTAACACTATCCCCTCTTTAAGGATCGACTTCCAGGCGATCAGTGTAAGGATTGAACAAGGAGGAGTGCTCAGTGGAGACCATTCTGAGTTCAACACGAGGGTTCCTTTCGTGGAAAAGTGCAATAGCATCTACTGCATTGGCAAGATTTCCCTTGGGTTCCCAAGTATGATCATCCTTAGTGTA
>JBBPQD010000285.1:0-13864 GCA_038092355.1 Caloboletus inedulis
CAATTATTGGGCATGGAAAATGTCCCTAGGGTCACCCCAGCAGCAGCTAGAGCACCTACGAAGAATCAGCTCGGAACTTGCCCTCGTGGATGGTCATTATTTCGATTTACCGATATCCCAAGAGTTATTGAAAAGACAACCCACAACCGCTCGCTCCTTGGGATGTGAGAGTTCTTCACATAACTTAATCAGTAATAAGCAAGTCAAAAACACTTTGTCGTACCTCCAATCAAAGAAGAGGCGGCCACGATGCAGAAGACATTGGCGAATCCGAGGATAAAACGACCGATGATGAACATCGTGACTATCGAGCCCGAGATTAAAACCGTTCTAGAGTTCGGAACATATCGATCACTTACAATTCAATGCAGACCCCTGAAGAATGCCCCCGATGATCGAAATCATACCTCCAAGCAGTATCGGGTATCGCCTTCCATTCCTGTCGACAACGGAGGACACAAATGGAACAGCAGCAACAGAACCCAGAGAATACATGGAAGTCACGAGACCCAATGAGGCGGAACGAGGATGATGATAGTCTATTGTCCGGGTCAATGTTTTCTGACATCAACTAGTTGACCACCTTACAGTCAAGCCATGAGGGCACGGCTTGCAGACCATTCATCATGGACGCGTCAAAACTTTTTCCGGCATCAGCAATTCGCCACTAAACACACGGAAAGACTTGCCCACTCGTCAACTCCACTCCGAGACAGGCCGGACACATCAAGAGGTATAAGAGTCGAAGGTTGGGTTTGTTGTACCAGGGAACCTTGTCGCGCTGTGCAAGCTGAGAAACGATAGCCTCGTTATTCTCCAGTTGAGCATGGCTACGCTGTCCAACCCTCCGCGAATCCATTTCGATAAGAGTGTGAAAACCGACAGTAAAGCTGGTATAGCCAGCCTATGATATATACTTTCCCTGCCAGCTGCGCGATTGTTTGAAATCGCCGATAGGAGTTGACTCGCAGGGAGTGCGGTGGGATGCCTCTACCGTGGCTCCAGCTCAGAGACGCACAACCTTCGTTGGGCCTACCAGATGGGGATAAGTGTTGCGATTGAACCTGCCTGCCATTCAAATATTCATGTGTCACCTGGGCCACTTCAACTTGATCAATGAGGTAAATGATTCTGTACGAACTGTTATCAGTGTTGTTTCGTCACATCCTGGGACGGGCCGGACGGCGATGGAGGAATCGATTATCCATGCCAGCCGGCTAGTTCCGACATCATGGCACAAGGGAACGAGCCGCCTGACTTGTATGATAAGTACCTTTTTCATTGTTTCTCTCAATCAATCTGAGTCTGATGTATTTGCCATTCGTTCTCACCATACGTTGCTTAGTTTTACGAAAAAATTACCATTCTCGTCATACGCAAGACCGACGACAGAACCACAAAGGTTCCATGTCACCCCCGCTGGACATGGTCAATTTCCCTTGAATTGACCTCAGTGTCATGCTTCCGTCTCATCAGGATGTTCGAGCAATGCCTCGACCTCAGCATCCCCGAGTACTTCCTGCCTGCGATCGTCCTCATACACTGCGAAGATACCAGTGAAAAATGATGAGCGTTCGAGTCTCAGCACTTACAGAATGTCAGTTCCTCGAGAGTCCGCCCCGATGTCTCAGGAAACATAAAGTAGACAAACACGACCTGAAAGGCATCCCACACACAGTAGCTAACGTCTTTCAGCACCTGTCCGTTTGCGTCCCAAAAGGAAAGCTCACATTATGTACCATTTCCAGCCTTTCGTACCACCAGCTTCATCAGACCCATGATTCGGATGAGCTGAGCATATACACACACCTGCGGCGTCGATACCAATAGGATTCACGAACTGATTGAAAAATGCTGCACCGCGAGTCCACCACTGGAAGATAGTGATACCCCTCGCTCGGACATGGAACGGGAAGAGCTCGACCAGGAAGGCTGTTTACATCCCAACCCGTTTCGTCACGAGTGGTTCAGACATGGATAGCGTAATCCTTACGATAAGTCAAGGCGGTAAGTGCCAGGTTGTAAGCCGGACTATACAAAAAGATGAGACTATGGAACGTGTGGTCAGAATGGAACACACAGCGTGGTCAGTGAACTTGAATACTCACACGAGCACTGCTTGAGCAAACACCGTGTTTCGAGTGAGAGTATACTCTGCATTAGCTACAGTCCAAGCGGTAAATACAACAAAGATGGAGATAGTAGACGCCTACTAAAAGGTTAGAAGAACGATATCAGAAGTAGTCCACAATCACATTACTTACTAGATACATCCTGCGTCGAGGGTATCGAGGAGCTATCAACGCAGCAGCTGTACCATTAACCAAGCTCCAAGAATATTTGGCAAAATTGATGATGTTCTTCGTCCGGTTGTCGTGAATGCCAATATTGTCTAAGATCAGGGAAAGGTAGTGTCTGCGAGCGTGATAAACAGAGAATCCAACAGACGGCAATCAATGGCAAAGCTTACGAGATTAATCCAACTCCGCTCCACTGGGTGAACAGACCAAGGAAGGATGCGACGACGAGCCGTTTTCGCATTCCTGGCGTTGAGAATAGGTCATTCCGGTTGATCTGAGCAATCTTCAGTTCTGCTTCCAGCGTCCGCTGGATCTGGGTAAACTCCGCCTTGACGAAGTCTGAGTTTTCATCCCCCTCTGCATGGTATTTCACAAGAATGGCATACGCTTCCTTCTCTCGTCCTTTTGCGATGAGCCAGCGAGGAGACTCTGGGAGGAACCAAATGAAGAAAACCTGAAATAGACTAGGCAGTACTTGGAGGAAAGATGGGATTCTCCACCCCCAATTATTGGGCATGGAAAATGTAGCGAGGGTCACCCCGGCAGCAGCTAGAGCACCTACGAAGAATCAGCTCGGAACTTGCCCTCGTGGATGGTCATTATTTCGATTTACCCATATCCCAAGAGTTATTGAAAAGACAACCCATAACCGCTCGCTCCTTGGGATGTGAGAGTTCTTCGCATATGTAGCTTAATCAGTAATAAGCAAGTCAAAATCACTTTGTCGTACCTCCAATCAAAGAAGAGGCGGCCACGATACAGAAGACATTGGCGAATCCGAGGATAAAACGACCGATGATGAACATCGTGACTATCGAGTTCGAGATTAAAAGCATTCTAGAGTTTGAAATATATCAATCACTTACGATTCAATGCAGATCCCTGAAGAATGCTTCCAATGATCGAAATCATACCTCCAAGCAGTATCGGGAATCGCCTTCCATTCCTGTCGACAACAGAGGACACAAACGGAACAGCAGCAACAGAACCCAGAGAATACATGGAAGCCATGAGGCCCAATGAGGCAGAACGAGGGTGGTGATAGTCTATTGTCCGAGTTAATGTTTTCTGGCATCAACTGGTTGGCCACCTTACAGTCAAGCCATGAGGGCACGGCTTGCAGGCCATTTATCATGGATGCGTCAAAACTTTTTTCCGGAATCAGCAATTCGCCACTAAACATACACGGAAAGACTTGCCCACTCGTCAACTCCACTCCGAGACAGGCCGGACACATCAAGAGGTATAGGAGTCGAAGGTTGGGTTTGCTGTACCAGGGAACTTTGTCGTGCTGTGCAAGCCGAGAAACGATGGCCTCGTTACTCTCTAGTTGAGCAAAACTAGTACGCGGCCCAACCCTCCGCGAGTCCATTGCGGTGTGGAGCCCGAAAGTAAAGTTGGTATAGCCAGCTTATGATATATACTTTCTCTATGAACAGCGCCACTCGCTGTTTGAAAACGCCGCGATAAGAGTCGACTCGCAAGGAGGGTGCAGTGGGATGTCTCTACGGTGGCTCTAGCTCAGGGACTGGCACAAACGTTGGGCCTACCAGATGGGGATACCGCAAAACCTGTTCGCCATGTGTTATCTGGAGCCCTGATCAGGTAAGTTCTTTACGAACTGTTGATAATGCGTATCTGCGGTAGCGTGACCCTTTGAAACGTCAACTTGTTCCTGCTGAAAGTCAGCGACTGCCAGTGTAAGCCCGCTGCTCGAAATGTTTCGAAATGTTGTTTCAGTGACAAAACGGGGTCGTTTCCTACACGGTGGTCAGACCCGATGATCCGTGCAGTCACCGTGAGACCACGTTCCAATTGAGTTTTCGTCTCGTGCAGCACATCAACCCAACCTGACGAATGCGACGGTCGTGATTCCCGCTCGAGTGGTTCCAAGTCATACTCACACTCTCATGTACGTACAATCTGTCCGATAATTGGACCTGACAATCCACATCCCTCGAGTGACGACCAAAGACTGGCAGCCGTCCGTGTCCTTCCATTGGTGTCGAAGGCGGGTCGTGACTCGTGAGAAGAGGTCAATTCGGGTGTGGTACGTGGGTAAAAAGGGCGAATGTATCAGACGGCAGCATGTCCTGGACGATGCTCTGTTGCTCCGCACGTCACTATATGTGACAAGCCGCCGCTAAGTGACTTTGGGGCAGCACCCACAGCCTAGGAGTAACCAAAGAAAAAATGTAGACGAGTAAATACGAGCTGGAGTCACAGTACAAAACTAAAAGGCAGGCGTCTCACGTGACCATTAGCCTTCCGATCCGTGGCAGTGGTGATTAGTCAACGACTTCAATGGATCTGATTCAAAAAGATTCTAAACAAACTCGGAGTGCAGCGGTCCAGCGTTCCTTCAGTTGAAAGATGTTGATCAGAGTTAAGGTGCGCCTGCTCTAAATGGGACAACGTCTATTCCGATGCTGATCCTCTACTTTCCAAGACGCTGACTGGCAAGGAGGTAAGTCCTGTGGCGAGTCTATTACACGCTACTAGTATCTCATCAAGTGGCGTCCAGATTGAACTAGACATCGATCCGGAGGACAAGGTGAGTTTTAATCTGCTTGGGTTACACGACCGTTGACTTCCTATTCTCTGCAGATCACTCGGATCAAGGAGAAGGTTGAAGAACAGTCGGGTGTGCCACCACAACAACAAAGGTTGATCTTTGGAGGAAGACAGATGTAAGGCTCGTTCTAGATCTAACATTGTCTCGTTCCTAACTTACCTCTAGGCCTGATGAGAAGACTGCCAAGGAATTCAATATTACAGCTGGATCAGTACTTCACCTCGTCCTTGCCCTGCGCGGCGGATTCGAAGCAGGTAACAAATACTCGCTTGTATGAAACACATAGGCATGGGATCACAAACGCAACTCGGGGATGTGGGATGCTGTACGTGTTAGACATAATTAATTTCACTGCTTCCCTGCAAACCCCCTCTATTCGAGCCGCGCAGTGCAATCATACGTCCGAATCTTCCTTGAGAACCCCACTGATCAAATCAGGACTCATGCCTCTGGCCCCCCAACAATATCTGCGCCAGGGAGTAACCATCGAAAGGTGATACTTAATCTAATACCTCTCTTGACCAGGCAGGGTCCATAGTTTTCGTTCTCGTTCTCAACAAGATCGTGTGTCCTCCCTGGTATCCCATGCTTCCAATCATATCGCGCGTCCTTTGACATCACCAATACGCTCCTCTCCGGCAGATATAAATCCCACTTCTCTCCCCTCTCCTCCTCTCTGCATTTCTCAGAATCCCGAGTGGCATCCTCCACGTGCTCAAAAGACATGACACAACTTCCACACAGGCTGACCCCAATGATTCCATCATCGAATCTGTTCAGCAAGTCCACATGCGGTGCAATGCCTTCGCCTGGGCGATAGAGGTTCAAAATCGCCTGACGTGCACGAGGGGGCGCGCCCCTTGACGGAAAGAGATGATCGTGAAGATCGCCCGGAATCCAAGGTTGCAGCAGTGCAGACAATCGGTGGAGTAGCTGGATTAAGATCGATGGTAGACCTTGGCCCATCCTCGCGTCCGTATCGTCCTCTCCTCCGTCCACGGTTGTCATGGTACGTCCAAAGAGCATGATCTGATTGATGTCCCTGCCGTCGAAATACAGACGCATGCATTCGTGTGTGACCTGTGTTGCCAGCTCCGGGTGAATGAGGACGGGTGGAACGAACAGTCCCGGGATAGGCGGGACACGCCGTATCGCTGTGGGAATCGATACGGCGGAAGGTTCATCAAAGAGTGAATTCACACTGTCCGAGTCCGAATCCGAAGTCGAGGCGAGAGCCTTGTTTGAACTTGACGTACGAAAGGACATGGCTGCAGCGAACGTTGTACATTGTGATTCGTCATCCTTGGACAACATGCACTCACCCTCCACGGAACAAGGACACGCGTACCGTGATCGTGGAGCGTTTGCTGCCTCGTTGTTCTTCGTGAGAATAAACACCCCCTAACGCCGCGGTGTCATGGGCGCCCAGCATGGGATGTCTATGATTGACGGGACCCATCGGTGTTATGTACAGTCCCGGATGGACACGATATAAATACAACATCGACGCATACGAGAGGAAGAAAAGAGTACACGGCACGATAATGTTACACAGGGACATAAATGAGTGATAGCGATAGAATACATAGCCCAGGCCAACTCAATGAAGAAAGACGAAGGGAGGCAAAGTTGGTCTGCGAGGCAGAATTTCCGCCGCAGAAAACCATGCTAGTTGACCGACGTCCTGGTTCGAAGTCCGTGATCTATGGCGAGCGCAGGCTCTGGTGCCGCAGGCATGCTTGTCCAAGAAATATGCGTGTGACGGTCAAGATCACTCAAGGGGTGGAGCCTTGGTGAATTTTCAGTCGATCCTTCGCCCACGTTATGCCGCAAGCTGGATGAGAGGGATTCCGAGCGCGGCCGTGGTGGTGCCTCGAACGAGAGTGAAGTTCGAACAGAGTGGCGCCTCACCCGTGCTTGAGCGGGCATGAAAATGCGGTGCGTTGATCTCATTTGCTGATCCACATCATGAACGGGGAGTGACGGTCTGCCGGTGCATGTGAACTGCTGTTTTCTCTTCGAAAATGTACTAGAACAAGGATAATTCCCATGTGAGTGAATGAATTTCTGATCACTGGCAACGAACTCACGTGGGTAGCGATGATGGACTGGTTGGCTTCGAATACCCGAGACGACGACAGACAGACCAAAATGCCTGGCGGTAAAAATCTCTCGCCTCCTGAGCCCAACCAAAGAACGCAAAAATAACGAATGCACAAAGAACATAGAACCATCTTGTTGATTCCAGTGAAGCAGCCACATAAGGCACACTTTGCCAGACGACAGTTGGGTATTGGCGAATCTGAGAGAAGTCTGCGTGTATCCAGGCCCACGATACGTATGGAACAGGCGAGTCAACAAACGTGGCCAGGATGATGACGTAGAGGCTCAGTGGAACAGTGAAGGCGACTTCCATGCTACACAGTGCCATGAGGCACCAATAGCGTCTATGATCGATGGAAAAACCTAAGTTAAGCAGTTCTTTTAACCGCCTTTTTTGTTGAAAAGCTCTGCGAAAGGTGAGGACTGGTAGATTATACCTATCAGATGATGAAAATTTGACGAAGACTTGCAATTGTTCACCTGCATAGATGAGGGAAATCAAACCGATAGCGAGTGGCCACATATGGAGTAGGAAGTACGCAGGAAGTGTATTGACGATGTCATTGAAACATCCAATCTGTTCATAGATGGCGAAGCGTCGGCCTTGTACGACATATGCTGTTGGTCAACTGAGATTCACTTGCTATGTTGTTAGTTAGAGGAAACATGCTCACACAACGCCATTACAACGCATGGAAACCCAATTCCAATCGATACATCAACCATGATTTCACGCCTCTTCTACTCGAAGGGTCAGGCTGCGTTGTTCGCATGCCCTAAGGTAACAGACTCACCTCCTTCCTCCCAACGGAGACTCTCTGTAACTTCGTGATATAGTAAAGGCGACGGGTAATGCAGAGTGATGAAGCAGGAATTCCAATACCACCTCCGAGTAAATAATGAGAAGCTAAACAACACCTCGCCAGCATGGTCACAAGACAAAGCAGGTGGTCTTACTTATGTCGCACCATACGGGTGCCCAGTTTACCACATTATCGTTCCAGACAACGGAGTTGATGAATAAAATAAGGCATCCGAGACTTGTCCAAAGCATGTACATGCAAGTCCCCGTATTCCATGCTGCATCGAATCAATCAACGAATGATACTTTCCATAGGAATGACTTACATTGCATATGCCAGTGAAGTGGAAGACCCGCTAGGAGGAAACCTAAAAAGGCAAACACGGAAAAGAGTGAGTTGGGGGGAATCCCTGGCATGAAATCTTTAACTTGGTGTATGTGGAGGGCAGAAACCTGCGAGAGGATGTCCCCTTAAGAACACAAACTCATGCAGCTAGTTGGTATGTGTCAGGAGATGAAGTTTGATTACTGATCCCCTTGAGTAAGATACAATGTCACCAACATATACGCCGTTATCATTTATCGATGGAAGGAACCTCACTTTGCCACACGATCAGCGGTTGGCAGGGAAGATTACGGCCATCGTACAGCCCTTTGGTTTTTTTCCCCTATTTTACGCCGCCCAGCAATGAGGAAATGCACCAAGTAATTTAGGGGGTGTGTTGTGATGCGTTTCGACGGTGTCAATGCCTGGTCGCTAGTTGTTGGTCGACAGAAAATAAGTCAGTTCCTCGATGCATGGGTCTAGCAAGTCCACATACGCTGGATCCCTTCGCCTGAACGATAGAGATTCAGAATTACCTGATGCCCATGAGGCGGCGCGCGCCCTTTGACGGAAAGAGATATAATCATCCTCCAGGTCGCCGCAAGAGGCCGCGCGATGCCGACAATCGGGGGAAAAATGGATCAAGATGAATGGCAGACCTTGGGCCATCGGATCCTCACGCTTGTGTCTTTCCTCCTCTTCGTCCACGATTGTCATGGAATGTCCAAAAAGCATGATCTGATAATTAATGTCCCTGGCCGCGCCGTCGAAATACAGATGCGCCCATTTGTGTGCGAGCTGAGCCGTCAGCTCCCGGATGAGGACGGGTTAGAATCGGTGTGGATGAGGCCCGTCCAAAGGTTATGTAGGGTTCTAGGTTGACACGGGATCGCTGCGTACGAGAGAAAGAAAAAGTCATGGTGCGACACTGCTACACGAGGACATGAATAAGTGAAAGCAATGGAATAAACAGGCCAACCCAATAAAGGGAGGCAAGATGGTCTGCGAGACCTCAGACAAGTTGAAGCCATCCTGGTTCAAAGTGCGTGGATGCTCTGGTCACCCGCAGGCATGCTCATCCGCGCGTGACATGTAGAAGAAGGGAGCCTCGGTGCCATGCTAGATGCAGAGGGATTCCGAGTCAACAATGTGGGAATGCAAGTGTAGTCCTTCGGGGCCCTGATTCGTAGTCAGACGCGATGGTGATGATGTAATCATGCAAACCGGACCGCACCGGGCTGGATCCACATGAAACTTTGAAAGGCTGGAGACCAAAGCTTCTTCTTGCTGCACCTCGTTCTCGTTCTACTGGCAGCGACGGTTTGGCTTCAGTCTGATGCGCATTCAGCCCTTCAAACATCTCACTCAACGTAGCCTTTCTGCCACGTCGTCGCGTTAGGCGTGGAATAAGCTCTAATTGTCACCTCCTCAGCGGCACCATTACAAGGATCTTCCTTGCCATACGCACACTGCTTCGCTCATTTGGATGCTGGCCGGTTCAATCACCCCACGCCCGCGGCCTCCTGCCAGGTCACGGCGCGCCTCTTCCCAAGTTAAATCATCTCCACCACCTCCATACCGTCCCTCACTGCCCGACGATCCACCCACACCGAGTGAGCATGGAAAGCTCTCTGAAGACTCCCTCCGAGGCGACTGGGCCCACTTCCCCTTCTCCACGCAATCGGAACAGTGGAACAATCGTTCGAGAGAAGAACTCTCCGATCTCCTCCACAAAGCCGACGAAATCATCAAAGATCGGGAACTCGGTGGGTACCCCAACTGCCGCAGCTGCTGCTGCGAACCCTCTGACCTGCAACTTGTGCAGAGCTCAACATGACGAGTGTGGTCTGTAAGAGCCTGTACGAAAACAACCTGGAGCTAAAGAGTAGACACCAGGCATTGTTGGCTCGCTTACCGCCTTCCCCCGCGGCATCTTCGCCGGTGGGGTCTTCTGCTCCCTCGCCCATGTCACCCGACTCTCACTTACCGCAGTCGCCGCACTACTATAGTGCAGACGATTCGCGTGCGTCTTCGAACGCCAACATGCACATCCCACGTCCTCGGCCACATTATCGTCGGGTCTCTGTCTCACCTGCAGACTTGGCTCTCTTATCAGATCAGAACGCCGAGCTTCTCGCCAAGCTCGAAAAGCTTGAAGCCGAGTCCAACCAAGCTGATCAAGCAGGTCGCAGGAAACTCCGGAATCTGGAGAAAGAGATTCAGGGACTTCGAGATGAACTTGACAATACACGCGCAAGAAGCGACGAGCTCGAGAAGAAGGCCAGGGTCGTCAGCGAGAGCGCTGTCCTGAGAGACGAGGAGGCAGAGAGAAAGAGACGAGAGAGGGAGGAGAGATTACGTGCATTGCGAGGCAAGGCAGACAATGGAGATCAGGAAACTGAAATACGAGACTTCGCTCCAGGCGGTGCACTCTCCCTGCAGCACGGTGCCAAAAATAGGTTCCCACCCAGACGTAGGCACATTTCAGAAGCTGTCGTTCGATCACACAGCGTCGAGAAAGATACCCTTGACGAACGACCGAGAAGGGTGACTCTGCTGGCTGGGCTCTCGCGATCCGCCTCCCTATCACACCACTTCCGATTCCCTCCGTCAAGTCAATCACCAGTGACTTTGACTCACGAGTACGCTCTCGTGTCTCAGCTCCTGCTTAAAATACAAGAACTCGAGGAGACTAATGCTCAGATCACTCAACAACAAGCACGGACGGTTTCCCAGTTGCAGACAGTACAGAAAGATGCAACGAGCCTCCGTCTTGTTTACGAGAGCCTGGGAGACGGGGAAGAGGTCGAATGGATCGCTGAGGAAAGTGAAGGGAGTCCAATCACTGGAGATGACGAAGCAAATGAAACTATTAGGTTTGCCAGCTTGCGTCGTACTCTCTCAGCCGAAGCTTCCATCGACTTTGACGGCGGTATTGATGTAGATATGCGGAGTAGCTTGAAACACCCTGCTCTACTGGATCATGTTCCCGTCGTTGCCCACCCCAAGGTGCGGCGCTCGGTTGTCGGCCTTTTCGATCCACCTCGAGAGGAAGTTGTATCTCCAAGTTCGCCCGCCGAAACCGCGACACCAGTGCTTGATATGATGATTCCCGGTTTACCGCCAGTGCCATTCGTTCCCCAACCGAGTAACACATCTGCAACGACTCCCACGACCCGCTCCCCGTCACCGATTTCGCTGCCAAGCTTGGCGGGGACTGCATCCTCTCTAATTGAAGATTCTCTCCGCCATCCCACACTTGACAGTGAGCTTGGGGCTGCATTCGATGGCATCTGGGACGGTAGTGCAGAACAATGCGGCAGTCCTAACGATCTTCACTTCCGAACGTCAAGCATTGTCAGCCTGACGTCGATCATTCCCGGATCTGAGAGCGCCAGCAGCGCTGTATCTATTTCAGCTCTTCACACACGGCCGGAAGCAGAGCGCTCTTCTGGTGTGTTCACGCCAGCCAGGTCGGTTTCTCGAAGAAGTACCGCACTCCAGCCTGGATCTTGGCAAGGGGGTCTGCATCGTAGCACCTCGAGTGAGCCAGATTCCAAGTCACCCCCACCCACTGAGAAGCAGCGCCGAAAATCACAGACAATACGGATGCGGGCTGCTCATTGGAAGGAAGGGCGATTCGGTGGGACACTTATTCCCGCCGACAAACGTGGCAATAGCCTCGACATGGATCGACCATCGACGCCTGTCCCCGAACGACTCGCCAACGCTTTCGAAGCGATCGTGGACACGATGAATCGGAGCAAGGCCGAGATCGCCTTGTCTTTGGATTTGCGGGATGACGAGGGTCGTTCTAGGGAGAGTTCGGTGGTTGGCATGCGATCGAGGGCAGCGGCGTCGCCGCCCACACCACGACAACGGGGTATCGTGGCTTTTGTGTTGGAAATTTGGCTGTGGTTACAGTTTGTGATCATCGTCGTCGTGTTTGTGTGGGCGATGGCGAGGCGGGGTCCGAAGAGCGTGCTAGAGGAAGCGGGGCGGAGGAAGACAGGCTCAAGCTTGAAGGGGTAAGCGACCGAGTTGGGGCCGAGTATCTATGTTGGTGCGGATGTACACTTTCTTTTGTATGTCATTGTCTCCTTTTCGGACGGAGACATTCTCGAGAGTATATTAATGTTGTATGTCCTGTGCACGGATTTAATCGTATGTTTGCGCGAGAGGGCATCACGTGTTGATGAAGTAGTCACTCGAGAGTCTTCAATCAATATCCACTCATACCATGCCTTCCTCGTCGTCGGAATCTAGCAGCTCCCCTGCGCCAACGAGAAAGAGAAGACAAGCCGAGGTCGAATCATCAGAGAGCTCCGATGGCCATGGCATCCCAGACGCAGGTAGTGCTGATGAAGAGATCTCGCACGCTCCGCAACCTCTACCCCCAACGGAGGACACCGTCCTCTCACACGCCGAACGGAGACGACAGAAGAAAAAGCAAAAACGAGACCAACGCGCGGCCGCGGAGTCCCCGCGCAAAAAGCGCAAGCTCGGTGATGGCACGGATGCTTCGCCTCCATCCAACGTCCTCACCAAAGCCAAGGCGGACGTTGCAGCAGACGATGATCCCAGACGGCTAAAACGTCAAAACTCGATATGGGTCGGGAACTTGTCGTTTCGGACGACTCAGGATGCCCTCCGGGGGTTCTTTGATGGTGCTGGGACGATCACGCGCGTTCATATGCCGATGCAACGCGGAAAGCAGATGCAAGGCGAGAATATGGGGTGCGTCTTGTCCTCTCCTTTCTTTCTCTTATTTCGCCCCTTCCACTCTCTTCTTGTCTCTTTGCAAGCTTGCTACTTGCTGGGCAATGGGGGTGCCGTATGTGTACATTGTGTGGATGGCGTTGTGTGACCATGTACGCACTAGGTTCGCATATATCGATTTCGAAACGCCAGAAGCAAAGGTGATCGCGATTACGCTCTCCGAGGGTCTCCTCGAAGGCCGAAACCTGCTCATAAAAGACGGTACGTCTCTCCTCCCATCCCCCTCCTCCCTCCCCTCGCATCCTCCCCTCTCCCTATCTGTCTGTCAGACGACCGATACTCAATGTGTGATACAGGGGACGACTTTACCGGACGACCCGCCAAAACCAAGACGGAGTCTTCCGAAGGAGTTAGCGGAGGAGAGGGCGAGAAACCGGTCAAGAACGCCACGATGGCAGATGGAAAGAGTCTGTCCAAGACGGCGCAAAAAATATTGCGTGTGCAGAAACAGCCGCCTGCGCCGACGTTGTTTCTGGGTAATCTCGGCTTCGAGACGACGGAGGGGTCGATCCGGGAACTGTTTGAGGCGCATCGGTATTGGGGGCACCGAGACAAGGGGAATAGGGTCGATGTCAAGGCGGGGGAGCAGGACCAAGGCGCGGGTGAGGGCGAGGACGGAGCCTCGAAATCGAAAGACGTGTGGATACGAAAGATCCGTATGGGCACGTTCGAAGACAGTGGTGCTTGCAAAGGGTCAGTGTCCAAACCTCGTGTTCCTCCCTCCCTTCATCACAAAAACGCTTGCTGACACGAACGACTTGGTTCAATTCTTTTTTTTTTTACTCTTTTCTTGTACGTGTGTACGCGACATGTACGATGATCAGGTTTGCGTTCGTTGACTTTACGAGCATCGAGCACGCTACCGCGGCACTCGTCAACCCTCGCAATCATCGCTTGAACGGACGCGACCTCGTGGTCGAGTACGCCTCTCCCGACGCCGTCCGACGGGGCGGCGGTCCTCGAAATCCAAAGGCAGACCG
>JBBPQD010000286.1:0-13858 GCA_038092355.1 Caloboletus inedulis
GACAAAGCCGTCGGGAAGCAAAGTGGTCCCTCCCCCTAGCCCTGGATCGAAACTATTTGGAAGTGGCCCGCCTGCAAGCCCCGGATCCAAAGCACGTTTGAACAGTGCAGAACAGTTGCTTACCCGAAGTCCTCGAAGAGTCAAGCGAGAGGCAGGAGGAATCAGGGAAGTCAGAGAGATAATCAGAAGAGAGTTGGAACTTCATGATTGATCAAACAGTGCTTTCATTTACGTTCGTTGACTATTTGCGATACCTCATTTTGTTACCTCGTTGATTTGTTTTGCGATACCTCGGTTTATATTACATACATACACTCGCATTTGTTTAGCGACACCAGTTCTACTCTACCCCAGCTAAAAACTCTGCCCAAATATCATCCATGTGGTACAAGGCACCGAGGTGTCCGCCACCAAAAGTCTTGACCTTGGTATTCTTGTAAGTGGCAGCTAGGTACTGCGTCCACGCTTCAGGGGCCATTTTGTCCCCATGAGTCGTCACCAGCATAACGAGTGGGCGAGAATGCTCCTCGTCCAATGCGTCTGGCCGAAATCCCCAGTCCGAGTGCAGAACAAAGGGCAGGAGCTTAAATCCCTCCCAAGATTTCGCTACGCTGCGCACGGCAAGCGTGGCAAACTTCCTTTCCGTTTCACCCTCCGCTATACCCTCTTTCGCCCTCCACTGCGCAAACTCCGCCTTCTCTGCCTCATCCATCTTGTCAAAAAGAAACTCCCGCAAGAACTTCTCCGCGTTGTCGACCGTGGACATTTTCTTTGCCATCGCAAATGCCAATATATGGGTGAACAAGCGCTGCAAGTGGAGCCACTTGGTGATAGGGCCGGGCATAATGTAATTGCTCCAGGTCATGTGCTCTGCATAGTCTCTGTGATAGCGAAAAGGCGTGACCGTCCCCATGAGCAACACGCTGACGATGCACCGACCGTACGGGAACTTGTCGTATGAGGCGCCATACAATATCTGGGCTGGCGCCGTACCGAAGGACCCGCCAGAGACGTAAAGTTTGATCTCTCTCCCATTCTCAGGATAGAGGTGGTCAAGGAGGACAGTCATGTCGCCGGTGAGGCAGTCGACGTATGGCGTAGATGGGGAAGGTGGGGAAGTGTTCCCCCAGCCGGGTAGCGTGGGGCATATGTGGTGAACGTTCTTCGACGCGATGATGCGGGTGAACTTGGACGTGTCTCCGACCGCGAAGGCGCCATGGAGGTAAAGGAGAACAGTCGTGCTGGATGCATTGCCGGACGTAGCATAAGCCAGCGTACGGCCGCCTGGTAGTGCGAGGGTGCTCTCATGGGTGGAATCCATCATGATGTAGTGGGTCGTTTCTCAGCGACCAGTGTGTGATGTGGTGTTCAGTATTTAACGTGGATGCGGCGCGCAGTCACGCCAGGTTCCCTCGCCTTCACCTTCGAGTCCGCAGTTGGGAGGACGAGGGACATTGACAATGACAAGTGTCGAACTGTCACTGCGGTTCCGCAGCCTGGCACGGGGCCCATCCATATCCATCGAGACGTGCATGTCAGGTGGTTATGGCGCCAAAGCCGAGTGCTTGCCCGCTTAGCTCAGTGGTAGAGCGCGTCACTTGTAATGATGAGGTCGGTTGTTCAATCCAGCCAGTGGGCATTTTTTTTTTGGCTTTGATCGTAAGTAACCTGGGTCAGATCGACAAAATGGTTTGCATTCAATTGTTCCACTGATAGATATACGTACACGACCCCAATTACACCGTATTACTGATTCAGTTCCATCCGGATCCTCTTCTCATACTGCGCACAATCCACGACTTTGCTTTCCCTCCGACTTTGCTCCGCAGCGAATACCGTAAGATGACTTGTCAATATCTCTCCGACATCAACGCCAAGAATTGTTTGATCACCCAGCCGCACCGCGTTGATGAACGTCCGAATAAGGCCCAGATCTCCCCCTCCATGACCCCCGCCTTCGTTGAGAGGATGATGTGTTGTCTGTTTACCAGTTCGGAAATCGGTCACCGTAAACATATTCATATCGCCGACTATCTCGCCATGCGTAAAATGAAGGCGTGTTTGGCGTTGACAAATGAGAGAAGTATATGCCACCATCGTGAAAGAGGCTGTTATTCCAGAGGAGAATTCGATATTAACCACCTTTGACATAGGATCAATGGATCCTGGCAACCACGAGAATACGTCGGGACACGTACTTGATGATCACAAACGTCATTGTCACTTTCGTAGACGCATTTACCATAGGGACTGTTGTGCAATACATCTGTTATGTTCTCAATGTCGGGTATGCCATCTACAAGGGTGCTTGCAGGCCAATGGGTATTTCCTTGGGACACGGGATCCAGGTATACTGCGGAGTAGGTTAAGGGACTAAGCACCAGTTATGTGTACGAGGGGTAGCATACTTTTCTTTGCACTGTATGGGCATTCATTTTCGATGGGGCATTCAAGGCACCGTGATGCACTCCCAGCAGCTATTGGTTTCCTGTCTTTCTTGAAATGATGTAGAGATCCAAATGAGGAAACTCTAGTAGGAGTAGCTGGGGACAGCCAGTGACAAAGAATGTCGATGTCACTGGACAACATCACTAGATAAGAGAGGGGCCAAAGTGGAAGATCATAGAAATTTACTGGCAGCTCTTGGTCATGAGGGAGAACGAGCTTTCCGCTTCCTTAGCCCAGTTACCACGGACATACGAATGAGCGAAGTGGAAATAACCGACAGGCTCGACATGCACGGCGTTCACGAGCTCTCCCAGTTGGCCGGAGCGAACTACCTCTGTGACTGCCCTGCTGTATGGCGAGTAACGCAACACTACGCCAACCACGTCAGTCATTAAATGACACTCGTGGTGGATAGTACGCACCGTGACCCATCCCAAATATGATCCCAGCTTCGTTTACCGTCTTCTCCATCTCAAAGAGATCACGCAAGTTGGTTGCCATCGGTTTCTCGCACAGGATATGATATCCCTGCCGAGCAAAAGCCAAGACGACATCCTTGTGCATATGGTCCTGTACAGCGACAATGACAGCATCCGCGAGGCGTTTTCCAGCGGTCTCGAGCGTCTCTGCGGATGCTTTGAGGAGGTCTTGCCACGTATTGAAGACGAGGGTATTGTCGATAGTGTGCGCCTTGGCAAAGAGGACGCGAGTGTTGTAGCGGGGTTCTGCGATCGCGACGACTTTGCATCGATGAGGCTGATCGAGCGCGTAGGCTGCATAGTTCTGTTGGATGTGCTCGTCAGTTCGAAGCTCAGGGGTTTGGCGATGCGGACCAGATAGTAGATACGCACCGTTCCACGCTGCCCACAGCCAATGATGGCGAGGGTGATGGGGATGGCGGGAATCCCGCTCGAACTCATGTTGATATCCTTTGGCTTTGTCTTGGAGGAGGGTAGCCAGAGAGCGCCCTGCCATTATGAATCCACGACGACATGTGACCTTGCACTGCTGGCGGCCCGACAGAAATTGAAAGGAGATGCTGGTGCACGAGAGACGCGAAAGAGATTGCTTGCTAACATGCAAGCAATGGCTTGATCCAAGCCAACCGAATGAAACATGCCTCGTCTCCTACCGCGTCTACTCAAGGCACTCCAGGAAACAACCCTCACGCACTGGAGCTCGAAACACGTTGCGCGCTCGCAAGGTGTTGGTTCCCGCAAAAGAAAATCGTTATATCGACCGATTCCCGTCTCCTTACCGTCTTTTCATCCTGCCGGGCGGACGCGCTCGATTCTGCTCGACGAGAACCCGGTGACGGACAAACGGGTATTCGCAAGGCATAAGCGCCTTCCACCGAGAGTGCATCTGGGTCCTCGACCGGTCGTGCACGAAGAAGACGATGTCCCGAGGGAGATGACCACCCAAGAACGCGAATGGTGGTCGAGCCCATACCGTGCGTTCGACTGCTCGTTTTCCCCACCTTGCGCTCGTCGCCAATTAGACTTTACCGACAGTCAGAATGTTGGCTACCCCGCTGCGACAATGCACGATTTCCAAAAGGTATCTACCCAATGGTGCGTGTATATCTTCCTTGTCCAAATGCTTCTCATCTCGTCCTCAAATACTATACAGATTTTCTCGTAAGACTTGCGGTACTACGCCTGCCCACAACGCAAAACGCTCGCTCGCTCGAGGTCCTCATGCCAGACGGACTCGAGCATCCGAAATACAAGCGGCGAAAAGCACGCGTCGCCGTGTACGTGCCCTGCTGGAAGGATGCCGTTGGAACTATGAAATCACCAGGTGGCTATCTGGACTCTTCTTTACTTACCCGCTGACCCCCTTCGTGCAGTCTCACTTCCTCGCTACAGTGCAAACGTTTTCTTCTCTAAACACCTTTGTTCACACATCAGCTATCTCCTGCGTCTCCGCGTTCTCCAAGAACTAGAGGTGCTGACGGACGCTCTCAAACGGAACCGAGGACGAATCAAATTCGATGCGGACGTAGACCCCACGATTCTTCGACGTCTGACAAGATCCGAGTTCAAGACCTTGCGCGAGACGGGCATAATACCTTACCCCGATGCAGTCGCCGTCCTCGCCGTCCCTCCTGTCAACCGCGATCCGAGAACCAAATTACGGCCTCAACCATCGCAAGAGCCGGAAATCCTATCTAGTGAATCTGGCCCCCCTCTAAACCCCATGCACAAGAGAGCCCTTCCGCCGCTCTCTAGCCTCCACTACGTAAGTGTCCCTGAGGGCTTATCGGGACAGGGGGTGGATCATCCTCTGGAGACACCCTTTCCAACCTTCTTGCCGAACGCACGCGTTACCCTGTACAATGGGGTCACCATCTTCCCTTCTCCACCGCACCGTGCCGCGCTCCATAAATTACTCACGGAACTACTAGACATCGAACGACATTTCCGCGGAGCACGCCTAACCTCAGAAATGAGGACCACGAGTAGAGAGGGACTCAAGCGTGCAAAGGGTGACGCAAAAGGGAGCCACGCGTTTCTTCTCCTGTCGAATGAACAGACGGTGAGACGTGCGGACACGACCGCGCTCGCGATTGCGTTGTGGAGATTGAGGATGTGGGAGGGTGATGCTTTCACCGATAAGGCCGAAGGCTGGGAGGTCGATAAGGAGTGGAGGATCGAGCAATGTAGTCGTCTATGAGAATTTACCCATACACCTATCGACTCCCCGTCCTTCAAAGTATCGAGAGTCAACGATACTTTATAATGCTAGGTGTTACAAATTATTCCACAGCCATTGGTACTGCCACATTCTCAAAGGCTTTCGTGAAAGGCGTCGATAGCACCTCCTTGCCTTCCCAGAATTTGGGGAGCTGGTCACCGGGTACGAACAATCGTTCGACGCCTTCTTCAGTAATGACACACATGCGAATGACACCCCCTGATGAGCCGTCTCGGGCCATCGCAAGTGCGAGGGCTGTAGGGAACGAAGTGAACATTCCGGGCAGGAGAGCAGAAGTATGCAGACACTTACTGTTCTTGACGAATTCGACAGTCTCGTCTCTCCCCCACCCCTCTTTATAGGTAGCGTCGCAGTAACCATATACGTACGTTGACCCGGAACCTAGCATCGAACAAGCCTCAGTCTGATGGGAAAAAAAGTATGATTTCAAAGCCTTTCGACGCACCGCCGATAGCCCACGGCTGACGGAAAAGTCCACCTCCGAGGGGGATATTGTAGACGCTAGGACCGACTTCGTTGTCCCAACCAGCTACTATTATCCCGGCGGACAGTCCGCCCTTGTTGTCGTAACACAATTTCTCGAAGAGAGCAGCAGCAGTTGCGATGGTGGGGGGAACGCCGCGCATCTGCCTACTCTCGGACGCGTGTTACAAGATCAAGAATGAGAACGAACACTCGAACGCACGTTGTGAGTTGGCAGTTGTAATGGACAGCATCCGCTATGGCCTGTGTGTCTGCTGCTGACCCTGATCGACAACAATATATGCGATCGTGGATATGCGTGAGCTTGTCTGTTACACGATTGGCCTGGATTATCATGCAAAGATATCAGGAGAGGAAATGGGACGAGGAGAGCAATGACGAACGATGTAGCTTCCAGTCGTCGTGCGACTATCTGCGCCGACGACGACGCCTCGGTCGAATTGGACGGCCATGATGGATGTCTGCGAGAGTCCATGTGGATATATGAGCGTCTGGCAAGTGAATGGCTACGTACACCGAGGTTGACCTCGCCGCTTTTGAGCCTGTCCATGTCGATGCGATCCATTGTGAGGGAAGAGACAAAGATGTCGATTAGTTTCGGTGGCTGTTGGGCTGACGCGTCTCCCCTGGACGCGTGTACGCCGTGCGCTGTGTAGACAGTGACCAAAGACATCGACAAGACAACTCTCAGCAACGTCCGCGCGATGGCTTCTCGACAGCTGGGCACGCTCTACCGCGAACTACAGCGCGCGTTCGACGCACGCCCGACCGATCTCAAGAAATGCGGCGCAATACTTGCCCAACTCAAGGTAAGTTGCAAGGTCCCATCGTCATCCCAAGTGGCATTGTTCCCAAACGACCTCCAAGATCGGCTTGATACAGACCGGCCTTCTCATTCCAACCACCGAGGCAAACTTTCAAGACTTGGTTGTTGCCCGTAGGTGCCCCCAGGCTATTCAACGTCCGCACATGTCTTCACACCTCAGATACAGGCGACATCCTCGAGATCGGTGCTTTCTGTAGTATACGGGCCAAAGACGTTCCCTCGTTTGACAGATATTTTTCACAGCTACAGACTTTTTATACCGACTTTAGGTCAGTGGCCATCCAGTCACCCGACGCCACGACCAGTTGCCTCATTACCCCCGCACAGATCCGTTCTCCCCCCCTCGAAACGCGAATTTCCCGTTCGCGGACTAAACCTCATCCGCCTCCTCACTCAGAACAGAATTGCAGACTTCCACACAACCCTCGAATCCCTCCCTCTTCCTGCCGACGAAATCGGTGCTAATCCTTACATTGCCCACCCGGTCAACCTCGAAAGGTGGCTCATGGAAGGGAGTTATTCCAAGGTTTGGAATGCAAGAGAGGAGGCTCCCGCGGAAGAGTACAAGTTCTTCGTAGACAGTCTCATGGGAACTATCAGGTACGTCACTGACAGCTGCAGCCGTATGGCTGATGCTCACAGATGTGATAGAAACGAGATTGCAAGTTGTGAAGAGTCGGCGTATGAGAGCCTTCCGCTGAAGGACGCTGCAACACTCCTCTTCTTCACTTCCCAGTCTGAGCTTTTGAGATTCGCCCAACAGGTATGCATTCGTCTGAGCCGGTCGCCTTGTCAGCACTAAAATGATTTCGTAGCGCGGATGGCAAATAGATCTAACCGCAGGTCTCATTAAATTTGCACGCAAGAATGACGAACAGACGGAAATCCCAAAACAGAAGCTCATTGCAGCGAACCTGGTGTACGCACGCGAACTCGAGCAAATTGTGTAGACACAATGTCCAACTAATGAATTTCTTTTGTGATGGAAATCCGCGATTTCTCACTTCAAGCGGCAATATAGAGTACAAGGTTGAATTCGGCGACGGGTTCCGGTAATAAGAACACGAGTAACTACTCGAAATTCTCCAGCGCCTCCTTCGCTTTTCGTTCTGCCTCCGCTAGCAGGTCGGCAGGTACGGCTACATGTAGTCCGTTCGTCTCACTGCCTATCCATGACATCTCGAGCTCGAATTCTTTCTCCTTGTTGTCATCATGGACAAGGTATATTCTGAGATAATATCAGTAACTGGGGTGGGGTGAGGGATAGGAGACAGACATTCTGGCGGCTTCCATAACTGCCTCCCGCGTCGAAAGCTCTGAGAGTTTGAGTTTCTCCAGTTCAGTCTTGGCCAATTGTCGTCCCTTGCCAATGGCAGCTCCATGGTATCCCTGATCGACACATCGGCATATGCGAGCACTGCAGCAAGGAGAGAACACACCAAGCAGACGCCGCTAGGCTCGACAACGTAGAGCGATGGTCCGGTCTTGTCAATTCCCGCAAAGATAGTACTGATACCAAACGGCCGGACAGATGAATAGAGCGTATACATTTGCGCGTAGTGCGCCAGGCGATCCGAGATATACTATGGGAAGTGCAGTTCTTCCTCAGAGGAATGAGCATGATACAACAAGTCCATGCATACCTTGACGGTTGGTTGTTCTCTCATGCCATTGCGAATGTTTGCGCATTCGTCGCGTGCCCTGTTCGAGATATTGCGGCCATCTGCAAGTAGCCCTGCCGTAGCCTAGATACCAAGTGTCCGGGGAGAACAAAATAAGGAAAAACTAGGAGTTTTACCATGCCAATATGTCTATCTATCGTCTGAATACGCCGATTGGCTCCTGGGACGAGGAGCTTTGAGTGGATGAGTTTCTCCACGGCAAGGACGATACCGCCCTTGACTCGGAGGCCTATCGCGGTGCTGAATGACACAACTTGTAAGCATGATCAGTGAGAGGAGGGACGGACACATACCCCGAATTCTCGACGGCCTTGTTAGCGTACTCGACCTGGAAAGCATACGTCTAAGCTGGCAGGGGGGCTTCGGATGATGGCGCACCTGAAAGATCCGACCGTCTGGCGAGTAAGTACTCGCTGAAAGATCGTAGCCTGTACCGATGGAAGTCATCGTGGTTAGTGAGCAAGTTCCGATTCAGTGCTCGTACGCGCAAGCCAGCGTCGCGTCCGTGAGAAAGACGAGCCGAGCCGAGCCAAGCCGAGCCAAGCCGGACGCGACGCCGAGCTGGTTCGCCGTGCTCATCGTCCTCGACCACAACCATATTCTTACTCTCACAAATGGACAAGGCAGACGCCATCGCACACGACGACTGGCACACCTTGCTCGATGCTCACCCCATCTTTCATTTCCCAGCCCATTCCCAGTCGAGGCGAGGCGAGTCCGTCACGGGGCAATCCCTCGAGCTCTCGACTAGCACCCTCCCCACCTCCGCTCTAGACAGCCATTCGGAGCATGGTTATATCCTCTCGGGTCGCCGCCAGCTCATGGCTCTGAAAGATGCAGATCTCATCGTTGCCGCGGGCTCAGAACTCAGAATGACGTCCCTTTGGGACACCAAGTTAGGTCGCGGGACAGGCAAGTCATACAAGGTACGTAGAAGCACGCACATGGTCGGGCTAGACATAGAAAAATCAATACCAGGTTCTCCACGTCCCAACTGTCGACTTCCAAATTCACCAACTTGCACTGAACCCTAGTGGCAAGCTTCTTGCAGTCGCAGGTGCTTATCAAGTCGCGGTAGTTGTTCTGCCCCGTGCCGGTTATACAAAAGTCGTGTCCTTATCCATCGACTGCAAGTATGCATCTTCCTCTTTTGTCATGCTTTGCGTTCACTGTCAACTAGGGCGGTCCAGGTGGGGCAATTTTATCATGGGACGACATCCTCAGTACCCGTTGCCAAGGTTGACTGGCACCCATGGGGAGAGGCAGGATCAACTCTCATGGTCATGACTGTGGATGGAAAACTCAGGCGAGTTATCGTCGACGTTGCTCTGTTTCGAATGAGTTGACCGCTAAACCTAGGGAGTACGACATTTCGGTTGACTCGGAGGAACCACAACAGGTGCTCACCTTCATCCCGGAGAAGAAAACGAGGTCTTTCTTAGCCCAGGATCCTGCGGAACGCGAGGTCACCTCTTTTACTCTCGGAAGAGGGAGGGCTGATTGGGGCCCTTTAACTGTGTATGCCTTGACCCGTTCAGGGGACATCTACGCCATTTGTCCCTATATGCCCCGCAATGCGTAAGTGTATTATCGTCATCTCCTTCGTCACATTTATATATCAATGGTCACAATCAAATTTAGCTCAGTCCCGACTTCATTCGTCCACGCCCTTGAATGTTTTATCGCCGCGAAGCGAGAATTTGCTTCGCAAGACACATCAACGACCACGTCCAATCTCTCGACACTCTACGACTATCAGCATAAATACGTTTCCGCTCTTATGAAACAGCTTCCTCCAGGAACCGTCTTCCCTGCTGTATCACGCTCTGTACCTATGCATCCTCCAAATACCATCAAAAGCCAGCCTTTGAGACAGGGTCCGTTCCTCCTCCAACCCTCCCCACGTGCACTGGAAGGTAGTGAAGGAGGAGACGCAACGGACATTACTTACATGGCTTTTGCGGATGATGAAGAGGAATGTCACGAGGGGGAGACAGAGAGACTTGGAATCATTATTATAGCTTATCAGGATGGGAAGGCAGATGTTTGTTTGGATGTCGAGAAAGTCGAAGCACGATGGGAGAGTAAACAAGTGGGTTTCCGTCTTGTCCTCGTTATTTTATGGGGGGGTGCTGATTCTTTATTTTAGGAAAGGGGGAACGAACTCCCTATGTTCGCTGTATATGAGACGATCGACCTAGGTCTCATCTCCATGCTTAAAACACCATCATCGTTAACCACCTCGCTACTGGATTTATTGCAAGAAAACCATCCAGTCATCCTTCCCGACCCGATACACGACGACACTATCTTTATCTATCACGCTTTTGGCGTTCACTCCCTCGAGTTTGGAGATTTGCTTCGCAGTCTAGCGACCGCCCTCCGTGCGGACGACGACGACGGAGCAACCTTGAATAACGCGCTTGAACAATCGGTAGGGACACATGTATCCCCGATTCTAAATACATTTTCCCTTTCACGACGGTGAGTGAAGCGACAAAATACATCTGTGTGCGTTTCTGTTGACACGTGTTCCAAGGTGCTCTAACCCGGTGATAGCGCTATGTGTACCCAATGACGTTTACCTCTCTTACAGTATTCTCATACTTACTTCCGTCTTCCGAATTGCATCCTTCCCGCTGAACCTCCGCACGGCCCTTTCTCATACAGCTGCCCTTTCCTCGTCCGAGCCCTCATTGCTAAGGATCACGGCGCCGCCCACTTGCACAGAGCTCGCTGCACCTGCGGCCTTTGTTCCTAGTGATCTGCTTACACCGATGGATGGCCCTGCTGCATACATCTCACTGCTCGGTACAGAACCATTCATGCCACCAGCTATTTTAACCCTCCGCACCTCGCTTCCCCGACTCGCTTCTGGAGCAACAGCGCGGGAATTTATGCTTACGCCAGATACGCTTCGTTTCCTTGGGGCGCAAGTAACATCGATCACGACACACATAAGGGCAGTATTACTAGCCCACAGAATTGTTGAGGACAGGGTTAAACTGCAAGAGTCGGAATTTGCGAGAATACAGGACAAGTGCGCGGAAATGCTTCACCTCATCGGGCTGTTGAAGGAAAAAGTGAAGGATGTACATGGGTCGAAAGAGGAAGGAAGAGTGGGGAGGGTGGAGAGGGTGAAGGGGAAGCACAAGGAGTTGATGGGGAGGGCTGATAAGATTTTGCAGGCGTTGATGAACGGGGCGTCACCTGAGCTGAGCGAATGTGAGACGAAATGGTTCGAGGAGCTGGGAAGGATGAAAGCGGAGGTGAATGGCGCGGGGAAGTTTGACGAAGGGTCGTTGAAGGCGAGAACGGCGTTGGTGAGTGACGATAGGTGTTTGGCGCGTGTTGGGACTGACTGCGTTGGCTCAGCTAAAACGAGAGTATGAACGCATCATGCCGAGCTTGAAGGATGTCGTGGCAAGAGAAGAGCAACGAAGGAAGCGAGTGTCTGATAATTCGCGGTCGCTCGGTGTTTCACAAGCATTTGAGCTAGGGGAACGGTCTATTATTGAGTACGTCCAGAGTGCTTGGAGGCATGACGCTCTACTGATCGTTATCACGCAGAAAAACAAAGATTGCAGAGTTGGAAAAGGAGATTGTAAAGATGGCGTCGCATATGCAATTATCACTCGGTCGACCGCCTTCGCAGCATGACAGGGAGGGGGTGGAAGAGAGTCGTTAGCGTCTTGTATGTACTTCAGGGGCTCGACCCAATAAGTCAACTCTGATTCAAACCCCGACTCACGGTTGTTGTGGTCAAGACGCGTCGTGAACAGGAGACCGTCGAGCATGTTTGGCTCACTCAAGACGAACACAGACACATCCTCGGAAAAGAAAGACACGACTTCAAGTCAGTCTCTGCGACGCTCGTTTCCTCGTGTTCTGACAAGCTCATCTCCCTGTAGCATCTACTCCGAGTATCTTTGGAGTCAAACCTCCTGCTGTAGCTCCATCTAGTCAGTTGTGGCTGCATTCACATTGCCTGCATACTCACCACTATCATCGAATCCCACAGCAACCTTGGGTGCATCGCCGTTGCCAGCAAAAGATGCCGATAAACCCAGGGATGGTAAGTTGCATGCCCTCGACACACCAACCGCCTCTCTCTCACCAACTGACAGTCGCTCCCGTTACGACTACAATCTCCGTCCCTCCACCTT
The DNA here is from genome assembly GCA_038092355.1 of Caloboletus inedulis. Taxonomy (NCBI): domain Eukaryota; kingdom Fungi; phylum Basidiomycota; class Agaricomycetes; order Boletales; family Boletaceae; genus Caloboletus; species Caloboletus inedulis. The sequence continues at coordinate 12,327 of JBBPQD010000286.1, forward strand.
CTGTTCTGAGGGGCAAGACGATCGAGGAGATCGTCAACAAATGGACAGCAGACCTCGACAGTCATGTCCGCGAATTTAACAAGTTTGCCGGTGAGGTCGCGGTGTGGGACCGCGCCCTGATGGAAAACGGGAACTACGTATGTGCCAAACGTTCACCTCGATGTTGGACACCCGTGAATCTCGTGCGCAGCTGGCTGCGATATACAGTCACGTCTTGGGTGTCGAACGGGAGCAGACCAATATCGAGCAAGCGCTCGATCATATTGAACAGCAGCAAAAGGACCTCTTGTCTACGCTGGATGCGTACGAACGGTCCGTCGGGGAAGTACTTGGCGGTCAAGGTGGCAGCCTTCGCGCTCTCGACACGGGCCCTGCGGACACGGAGCGTGATAAAAAGTACGCCAGTTTTTCTCTTTGGAGGTCCGCGGGGGTCGTGTAGTGTCATGTGCTGATGGTGGCTTGATATTTCCTTGTAGTTATGTCCTCGCGACGGAGTTGCATTCACATCTCGATGATCTCTCGGGGTCTCTCACTCAGATGATTGATTCGGTCAATGCCCTCTCGCTAACACCGTCTTCCAACGGGTCCACTCATGGCAGTGAAGATCCAATGGTACAAATTTCGCAGATCTTGAGCAGCCATTTAGAAAGTTTGCAGTGGATCGATGGGGCGGTGCGCGAGGTGGATGGCAAAGTAAATGAGGTGGAGAAAAGGGTGCGCGATGTAGGCGTGAATGGCCACACACTGAGCAGCAGTACAGCTCATAAACAGCGGGGCTTCAGCTTGTCTTGATAATCACATGTTATTCATTCCGCAGACTTGTATCTATGCATGATGTGTGCCCGGTAGAGTGTATGATGATGGTCCACGGCAGGGTATTACGGATGTGTCGAAATGATCCAAACGCTCATAGTGCCGCTGGTATGTAAAAACATGGGTGTCAGTGAATAAATTCGTAATGAAGCATTGCAGTCTTGAGTTTGATCAGTTGCTAAGTGGACTTCGTGCGCGAATGCGTTCCCCATAGATGTAAATCCAAATCGGAAATGGAATGCCAAAGACAATAGCGAGCGCTGCGAGCAACGAGTTCCCGCCGCCATAACCCAGCTTGGCATACATCTGTTCCCCGAACAGGGGAAAAGCAAACCCAAGGAGGGAGCGGAACACCTAAGAAGTCCATCAAGACCTTCATTCACAACCAGAGCGCGGAGGAACGCACGGAAGCAGCACCCAGCGCACTGGCAGAATACGTAAAAGTATCGACGAGATACAGCTGGATCGGGAGGCTGTGAATATTTTAGAACACGTGGATCACATATACTGGAAAAACACTTGCAAAGTGGTCATCAACCCGAAACCATAGATCGCGGTTCCGATGATAGGCATGATCCAGTGAGTTTTGGCTTGAGCTGACCAGCCATACCAACTAACGACGAGTCAAGACGTGGGTGAACCATGCGAAACTCCGACTTACAACAATCCGATAGGGGAAGAACGAGCCAAATATGAGTGCTGGGACGCGCATCTCAGGC
>JBBPQD010000287.1:0-13818 GCA_038092355.1 Caloboletus inedulis
ATGACTCACCATCATCAGCGCGGGTTTGAGAGGAAGACCTGGACACAGCAGGGCCATGATGAATGCCACTATTGCAAAACACTTCAAGAAGTCTTCAACCCCATTGACGCATGATACAAGGTGGCGACGGGGCGACTCGATGGACACAAAGTCCAAAAGCGCTCTCTGCGCGACGCAAAGTCTGACCACAAGAGAAATGTTTGAGAGGCACACCACCAACTCAACCAGGAAGGGGGAAGCCTCAACCGCAGAACGGAGGGGTCTTGTCGGCACGAGGGCTTGATGACAGCGCTGTGGCGAGGATCAGCAAGGCTTAGCTGGAGTCTTGAGTAAGAGGAACTTGAATATGTGGGAAGCCTTGGGGGCGAGTCGATCACATTCATTATTTCCTGGAATGGTGAGTGAGACAAACATGTTTACTACAAATAAATTAAGTCAGCCCCTCATGGTTTGTGGTTGGTGACTGATCACGCGCCACAATTTCATTTACCACTCTCATTCTACTAAGTAACAACGCAGGATGCACCTCTTTCCGCTCAACCACACCCTTTGTGCTGATACCCAACGCACCTCCTGCTCCACAGATCCACTTCCCTCGCTGAGGTGGCTCTGTGCTGCTCAATTCACGCTGTGTCCGACTTTGTGTTGCACAGAGTACCCTTTTGGACTTTGTGTCTATAGGGCCGCCCCGTCGCCACCTCGCATCGAGCGACACTGGGGTTGAAGGCCCTTGGAAGGGTTTCCCGATTGATGGTGGACGCGACCGTCGTGGATGACGAAGTGGGGGATACAACCGGTATCAATATTACTGTGAATGATTCTGCTTTGACAATGGAGGTAGCATGGTAGGTAGCATGGTAATTTATACAGTAATATAATTCAATCATCGACTACCTACTGTGTTGCTTTTGCCCGAGCCAACAGCTGGCTCTGGAATCCCTGCAGCCACAGGCCCATAGTCAGGTCAGCCCGCATGTTTGGTACTTTCACCATAATTTCCTTCTGGTATCCTTGCCAGGTCTCCCCATCCAGGTTATGTGATTGGTAAAACCCTTCGTCAAAATCATGCAGGGCAGCTATAATGATAGCTGCGCCTGCAAGGCAGGAGATATTGTCAAGGTGCGTGGATTCCACAAAGGAACTCAACCGAATGGGAAAGAGTGTCAGTGCATCCAAGACAAAGTTCTCCAAGAACAGAGAGGAAAAGTGGAGATTGGAGGGTTGCTCCCGAAGCAATTCATAAATTCCTAGCAGCTCTCTCACTCTATCTGCTTGGTGAGTGCTGATATTCAGATGTTGGCCTTGAGCAGGGCGAAGACCGAACTCCCCGTGCAAATGGTACACGGCGTAGGTTTCGAACATACACCATACTTCGCACATTATCTCGCACATCTTGTGCTCGATTTCTTTTGGAGGCTCAGCAGCCGCGTTATCCGTGGTCGAATGAGTTGCGGACGATATGGTAAGTGTTATCATGCTTTTTCGGTCTGCTTTATTCAGTACCGCACATTCAACCACCATAAGTCACACTATTTCATGTTTCGCCCGGGCAACGACATTCCCAGGTGCATGTGCAGGTGCAGTTGCAGGTGCCAATGTGAGTGTGGGTGTAGGATTAATGGGGGCAGCTTCGGCAGAAGCGGGAAATTGGGGGGGAATTAGTGTGGGTGTGAATGATATGGAGGCTGGAACAGACCCAAGAGGGGCTTGTGCATGTGAGTGCCTGTGTAAAATCGCAGGCCAGATCAGATTGAAGACTTGTTGACCATGCTTGATAGTTTCTTCGCTATGTACTGGTTGCTGAGGAAGGGGGTATGGTGCGAAGTGATGGGGTTGATAAGACTGCGCCTGTACACTGTTGATCGCGCATTGAGTTCTGTTGCTTTGTTAGCATGGCAAACAGAACATTTGAACAACAAGCCTGACACAATGACTAGGCATGCTCAGATGGGATGTAAATGTTTGTTCTGTAACTCTTCGCCCCTCATTGCGTCGTGGGCGGTGATGTAAATCTTCCAAAAGTGTTATTTGTTCTTCATTCGCCGCAGCATCCCGTTCGCGACACTCTCAAATAGATGTGAGGAAGTTTTGGCGTCGTTTGGAGGAATTGATCTCCGCCACGGTAAGGGCTACACGGTACATAAAGCACTCAAGGTTTGCTAGTTTGTACTCATAGGCATTCTTCAAGATATTGTGAGGCATGCCAGAGAGGGCGCTCATAAAGTAGGCCTTGCCCTGAGTCACCAATATCAGTCATCAATCGGTATACAGGTTGTAGTACCTACTTCTTGTAAGTCCTCCAGGCTTGTATCAGCCTGGGGTGACAGTCCAAACGAACGGGATGCGACACAAACGTCCGGGATAGGAGTGTCGGTTGGAGAGGTGTATGGATGGAATCGAGGTTTGCTCTGTTTCGCAGGAGGGCTTGGAGCTAAGCGGCTGCTGCTTGGATGGTCGATTATTGGGGAGTCGCCATGTGGGAATTTGATGTTTGCCTTCACGAGCAAACTCGGATTGTCCTCTCTTGGACCAGACAAAGAGGACGATTTCACTGAAGGGACCGACGAAGTTAAAGAAGGAGGCATGGAAACAGTGTTGCTCATGGTGGCTCTTAAGGAATATACAAGTGTGATCACGGTGGTGCTAGTGAGAACTAGTGTTTTCAATTTCAAAGTCAGGTCAATGCGAACTTCACAGTTGATGCTACACCAGGCTCACCATCGCCACCACCATCACCCCCACTCTATCGCCCCCCAGGATCTCCCACCACCAGTGTGCTCAACACTCCCGTCTCAAGGCCCCGAGGATTCCAGTCCCTTTCAAGACCTCGCGCTGATGCGCTCACCGCCGCCACCGCCCAGGTTCTCCCTTGAGTTGGCTTTGTGCTGCTTGACTTTCTCTGCGGTCAGACTTTGTGTCCATCAGGACGCCCCCGTCACCACCTCGTATCAAGCGACACTTGGGGTTCAAGACCCGTTGAAGCGTCTCCCCTGCTGTCCTTTCTACTGTATATTCCGAGACTTTCTTGCTGTCCCTATCTTTTCCTCAGTGATCGGAGCTCATATCCACCCATTGGATTCCATGGTGGTACATACAATATGTATATCCCCACAATTGCACTCCTCATGCTCCCTTTCTCACCAACCTCTGTCCATCAACCTTTCCTGCTTGTCAATCTTGCTCCCAAGGAAACATCATAAGGTCAATTTCGGGATATGTACTGGTGTCCTCAAAGAACGAAGGATGTTCCAGAGTGGTGACTACAGGGTAAGGTAAGTGTGATGCAGCCTGTAAATATGAAGGTACTCACTATTGTTCTCCTTGCGCCAAGCAATTATATGCGCTGCATGCAACTAGAAGCCCCCGTCGACCCGAAAATACCAGCATGAGGCTGAGCGCATGACCACGATCCGCAGATCATTAAGCTTGTGTCTCACAAGACGATTGATGACAAGTGGGTACATTATCGGCTCATCTCTCCAGAGCACTAACATTGCGAAGTCAGGGTGACGCAGTAAATCTTGTAAAGTGTCTGTGACATAGCGGGACTGTTTCCAGGTGATTGAGAGGTGGGTCAAGCAATATAGGTATTGAAATCCCCTTGTGACTACTTCCCATGACCATTGAGTCGTCAAATCCAAGTGCGAGACACGGTGGAACATAGATGCGTTAGGGAGATGGACAAAGCGAATTTGGAATACCACAGCAGGATCGATGAAGAGGAATTTTAGACGAGGAAGACTGATAACAGCATCGACAACTCCGTGAGATCTACCCAGAATGTTGCTTCTTACATGCAGAACGAGGTTCATCAGACAAGGATAGAGTTGAAGGAGTTTCGCCGTAGTGCTATGATGGACAGACATGCCGACAAAGAAGTATAGGATCCGCTTGGGTCGTATGTTGAGTGACTCTGTTAGACCTTTGGCAGTTATGTCGCGATAAATGGAGAACTTTCTATAAAGGATAGGCTGGATCCTTTACACAGAATTTTATTGCCATGCAACTTGATCATTCCAACCACTCTTACCAACTTTTGATGTGACGAGCCACACGGAGATTTTTGGCCAGTTCGTGCGGCTCTCTGCTGGGGAGTAAAAAGATCATCCGCTGGAGCTTGTCTAGAAGAGCGGACCAATGAGGCTTGGATAAAACGGCCATCAAAAGTAGCAGTGGGCTATGAGTTGAGCAGTAGATGGTGGGCGGACAGTGTTCCTCACCTCAAAGTAGTGGGGTAGGCATTAAATGTCTTGTCTCCTACACATCCCCTCTGATACACCTTACCAGGTCGTACCCTCCCCCTTCTGGCATTCTTACACATCTTAAATTTGTACAAGAGCTACCAAGCACTTCTTGGATGGATTCCCTCTATTTGTCAGGTCCCCCAAACAGACCTCAAGGATGTTCTCCAACAAGTAGGTCTCTCATTCAGCTTCACAATGCTTTCTTTATGTGAGTTTAGCTCGGGAAAGGAGCAGACAGTGGGCGCAATGAGGATACCCACAAGCTCAAATCTTGGTGGTCCACTGGCTCATGGAAGGGCATCCCACAGCCGGATCCCCCTCTTTCTATCGGTGACAAGAGTGGGAGAGGGTTTTACAATGATGCCACAGGCAAGCGTTTGTGTCCCGTCGGCTATGACTGGAATAGTCTCTTGTGAATATGTATATTTCCTTTGTCTACCAGATCTGACTATCTTCATGATGTACCCATCGGCAGAACATTCGAGATTTCCATCCCGACTTTCGCATGACCGCACCTTCATGGCCGACCTTTTTATATGTCGATAGCCAGTTCGATCCCGAGGATCCGCCAAGGGTCTGTTTAATGGCACATGGTTGGTCAAGGCAGGTCTAGCACTGAAGCATGTGCAGCCGTCCCTCACCCTACATCTCAGGCCTTCAAAGCCATCTTCATATCGCCATCATCCACAGACAACTTGGAGAATGAGCCCCCAGAGCTCAGGCCAAGGAAATGACACCGTGCTGACAGACGGACGCGCACTAACATCGCTAATCTGATAGGAATGCAGATCGTTGAGCCGCATGCCATAGCCTATGTGGCTTGCCAGGTACGTCGCCACCCACTATCTGTTTTGACTGTGGAACACTCTCACCATGCAGTTGGCTTTCAAGCTTTGTTTTGCCCTGTCATCATGTAGATCATGGGCTCTTGTTGGCGGCATGTTCAACTGCCATGATTTTTACAATGCCATTGTGGAGTGGTTTGAGGAGACTTCCACCGAGGACGAGCGTACGTTCGTTGCTCAGCTCTTGCTGTGGTGGAACAGGTGAGTCACAGACCCTATTCTCGTGATAATTGATGTTCACTGGAGTTTGCAGAACGATAACAAATCCCAGCCCGGTTGACAAACACCCTCTCAAACCCACTTGTATAAATTGCTCACTGTCGTCACAATATATACACCCATTCACACTGGCATCAATGTCACAATTTGCAAGCTCTTGTTCCAAGTATAGTACATGTCTCGTCCTATTTGCCCTATCTCGACACCAATTCGACAAACCACTTATGATAGTGCTAATTGCTTAACACAAGTGAACACATTGTCTTTAGAAACATGCCCGACGGACATGAACTACATTCGATATAATGATATTCCATGTAAGTGCAAGCAACCATATCAGGTATTGCCAATTAACATCCTTCAGGCCGAACGCCGATCCTTACCATGCCCTTGTTGCTTAGTTCCGACAGGTATCATTATTACTATAATATCCCATATCAACCAGAAAGTCACTCATAGTTCAAAAACATTGACAATTCGTTACACAACTTGGCCAGTGAACCTACCTTGACAATGGCTTTTGCAACTTACCTTCTTGGGACGAGCCGACTCATTTCGCCGTGCTGGGTGATACATGACATTACTGAAGAGCCTCATGTTTATTGTCCAACAGACCTACGATTATAATAGTTTTTCGCAACTTGCCCTCTTAGAATGGACCGACGTGCCTCAGCCGCATTCGCTGTGACGTGTGCCATGTGACATTGCTAATGGGCTGGTGGTTATTGACCGCCCCATTTTGAGCTGTTGTACTGCAGTGCAACCTTGGTGAGGTGCATGGTTGAATAGGACAGAAAATGTCCCCTATCAAAGTGTAGTAAGTGGAATATCAGCAAATGAAGTTGTGTACTTGTTCCTGCTGAGGGCTGAACCACTCAATTTGATCGAATTTCAAATAAAACTTGGTGACAAGCACAGGTCATATTGGTATGAACAAAGCGAATGGACAGCTAATACCGAACTGATGGTTGGCAATTCCAAGGGCAACAAGTTGGAAGATCACACATACGAATTGGGATGCAGCAGCCAATTCCAACTCTCAATAACGCGAATCTTTGTAAAGTCATGTCCAAGCTGGGTTAAAAAGGACCTATGTCGGTGCCTGTTTGCTCAATGAAGAAGATCGCCGACCTCAAGCATTTCCATGTTCAATATCATGGGTTGTGCGGAAAAGCGAAAGTTTGCAGTCCACAATTCTGGATAAAAGATGCCTACAATTTAGTTCCTCCTACCAACGGTGAATAGCGAAGTGATTGGATGGACTTGCCTGAATGTATGGGAGTATTTTGGTGACATGTTGAATATCAATTTTGATGATGAATGTTGAGTCGCAGTGTCGAGCTTCTTGGTATTCCTGCTGTGTTGCCCAACAGGCTTAATTGTTCTCCGCTTGGCAAGAGCTTTGGGATTGTATCATTGCTGTCGATGACACGAGTTTGATGATTGGGGCACATGGTGTGGAATTCAACACTAGTGGCTCCACCGCTTGCTCTAAAAATAAATTCGTTATTGTGGATGTGAGGTGCATGGTGAAGGACAATTTCACTGGCTCTTCGAATTGTGAAGGATCAAAGTTGCGCAGCAGGCATACACTCCATTACCAGGCATATTACCAAGCTGTGGAACGTGTAAGGATGTTGTTTTTGAACATGTGGTGTACAGGATGTGACGAACAGCGAGTGTAGCCAGGCCGATCGCTGATTAAACAGGTTGTTGATGTGCTGTGTGACAAGAACCATGGTCGCTGGTATGGGTTTAAAGAGACGACCTCCTCCCTTTCACTTTCTTGTTTCATTGCCTTCTCTTGCCTCATTGGCTCGCATTCTATGGCTCGCTGAGATTACTAAAGGTCCATGCCACTTCTGGCATTGATAGATAGATATACTAGACATTGACACGGTGACAGCTGGAAAACCCATTGGCTGTTCAGCATGTAATGGCTAGTGCTCCCTGTTGGTGCGGAGGTGTGACGGATCGCTGCGTATTCTCCCAGCCCTTACTGCTATCAGGATGCTCTGAGGGCTGAGCTTTTCCAATACAAGAATTGGCTTTCGGTAGTTTACCAGTTTATGGCTTATCATTGCCCCTGAGCCAGCCCACAATAGTGTATGCATGCTCATGACTATGTGAGCAAAACACTGTCTGTAAGGTCCGTGTGTTGTGCCACAGATATGAGAAACACGCGTCCGGAAGGGGTAAGGTGTTTCATACCCGGCATAGTAACTCCGTCTTGTATCAAATCAGCATGACAAGGCTGTCTGATGGCCATGCGAAATCTCTTATCTACTTCCCCTCAATAGCTGAGGCTATGAGACCAACAGGAGCATTTTTGCTAAAGAGGGGCAACCTATGGATATTTCAGTCAGTGTGGCTTCATTACCCCATGCTATGAAACAGTGAGCTTCCAATCTGGAGAAGCCCTTTTGTCACATGTGTCAGAAACTGACACATAATTGTGCAACAGTAATGAAACATGCTTCATGCCCCCTTAATGATCCCAGACAGAGCCGATACCCTGGCTCCATATGCCCACGGGGTCACAGCAGCAGCCAAATCACCACGTAGAATTAGATCAGTTCATGGATCAAGTTGGCAGGTCGTTGCACGCCATGCGTCCTGCCATCCAATATGCATGCTTCTACTGGTTCTGCCGCCTCCCCTATGCCAATTGCCAGCTATATTGGCTCTTCAGGTTTCCTGTGACCTATTGGTTCCTTCGGAACCTATGTTCCATAAGTGTCACACAAGTCTCGAAACTAACTGTTGATCCCAGTGTAGTTGTACCTTGTGGTTGAGGAGATTTCCCTGCCAGACAAGCTTTCAGGGTGCTCTCAGTTGCCTTCCTCACATCACCTTGTCAATTTCTAAAGCCATTTGTGACAAGTTGAGCACTGCCGCCAAATGTTTGGATACCCCCAGTATTGGAGTGTGAATGACCACCACTGAGGAAAGGCCCTCAGAACCTCAGCCATGACTTTCAACCTCTGACACTGCAGATTGTGAGAAAGGGGAGGATATTACGCAGGCTATAGTGTCCCTCGGTGACACTCATGTACTGCCTGAAGAAATGGCAGATGGTCCCACTTTGACATGCCACAAGGAAGAGGATACTGGTGCAGCATTGGAGGGCTCCAGCAAAAGTCCTGGCAGTCTCGCAGACACCTTGGACACTTATGATTCCACCCGCATCCAAATTATCCACCCTGAAAATGTTATTGGGCTGATTTCATATCATCGCAATGAATATTGCATAAGAATAATGGGGGAGATCCTGAAACTGACAACAGATAAATGCTGTGTGTTTCTGGAGGTGTGTGGGGTTCTTAGCCATTGCAGGGAAAGTGTCATATCTCACGTCTGAATAGTAGCAAACACAGATAGATGACCTGCTACATTGATACCCACAAAGGCAACATAGAGTGATGATTTCATTGTATTTTTTGTGCTGAGCAAGGATCACAAATAATCCCGCTGGTAGTTTTATTTTCTGTCAGATGTAAATACCAAGACACTAGAGAATAGTTTCTTTGTGTGGTGCACACACATTTATCCAAAGAGGCAGAAAATATGGCAGATCGATCTGCAAATTCTCTTACAACATTTTAATCATACATACAGCTGTATCTTATAAAAGCTCTGATAGGAAAGCTATTGTGATTGTAGAAATACAACTTATTTGTGGTTTGCCCCAAGGCAATACCACATCATAGTAGGAATAAGTGTTAGATTCGCTGCATTGGTTCAATTTGAAATATTGCTTACCTTGTCTCTCAAACATTTACCCATATTTTTCGTGAGTTGGCAGTTCAAATGTAAACCGCTGTCGATGGAAGAAAGGCACATGTATTGTGGTGAGAACGATGAGATCACGTAAACTAGGATGCACACCAACAATGTAAGACAATGTAGCTGGTGCCATGACCTTCTCGCCCCCACTCCTGGTTCCCCCTCATTGGAGCTTGGCATATCTCCATATCACCTTGAGACTTTGCCACAAGCCTATATTCACATAGCCTGATGAGACCCTGCCACTGATGCAAATCAAGTCTTGCAGTTTGTCCCAACACAATGTGACCGACTTTCCTCCTATCCAAATTGTGGACTGGTCATTGTTAGCTTTGCTTTTGAAGACGAGCATATCCGGCAAGGCACATTCTTGGTCATTTAACCTGGTTTGGAAGCAGAAGCCGCATTGCGGATCTTCGACCAGCTCCACAGCTTTGTCAAACTCTTCCCATCCATTTGCCTTGATTGAGGCGAAGGAGTGCAATGACAATATGCTGGCTTGGGCCTATCATGGTAAGCAAACTGGAAATTCGGCTTTCCTGTTAAAGTCACGACGTCTCGATTTTCCAGCAGCCATCTTAAGTTTCTGACCCAACTAAGGTGCTCAGCTGTCTCCATTGGCGGGGTTCCATATTCAACGATGTGAGCACGGCAGCTTGAGTGCATATGGAAGGGTAAATTTGAGAGCGTGGTTGGGAAAAGAGGGATTGCGACGTAGGCATGGTGTTCAATGTTAAGGCCTGATGATACCTATGGAATTATACTACTTGCATCCCTTCCGGATAGACAGCCCGACGGGGTCACTCACTATAATAGAAACACTTTGATTGTTTCATTTAGGTACGCCTTACCTCATAGGAGGTGCTCCGCTGCAATGCTAGGCATTGCAATTGTCCCAAATATTCCTTTCTGGGCCAATGCTGTGAGGTAACATATGGCTAAGATGCTCAGGGGCAATTATTTTGCCGGTCATTCACAAGCGAAATTGTTGCTGCATTCAAAATCCTGCATGAAGCTCCTTTAATGGAAGATTTTGCAATGGGAGGGCCACAGTTCAGCCATTCTCTCAATCGTTGGTGCAATGGGGTGCGGCCAAAACAGTGTAGTATGATTGAAAAATAAGAAATATAACAGATATAACGAAAAGTGTACCAATCCACATAGTGACAATCATACACTAGCTCCCTCTGCTGGTGATGCATCACCCCTCAACCTGCTCCATGTGCCTAAGAAACTCAACAGGGCGCGTTTACTGAAGACTTTCTCCCATCCACTGATCTGAACCTCATATATATGTCTGGCCCTGACTTTGGCTGTGCACAAGGATTGCTGCTGTAATCAACACATTTGCCATGCTCTCAATAGTGGCTCATCCTCCGGCCTGACTATCCAGAGCATAGACAATTTTACATGTTAGAGCAGGATCTGACCTAAATAAAGTGGGATGACTGCTAAGGATGTTCAGCATCTCCTGGTTGGGAGCCAATATCCCATTCTTGCAAATGATGGTTTAGAAGCTTTCGAACACTGGCAGCATGTTTGTGTAGTGAGCTCAACAGCCCGCCATTGGGCTGGTTGGGATATTTAGTTGAAGAAGCAGGCTACATATCTCATAGTCATGCGGTACAGCAAGATTGGTGACAAAATGGATCTGCTTTCTCAATACGACTGGTGGAGTGAAATCAAAATGCGACTCACAGATGCCATATTCACCCTGAACCAGTGCCTGCTTTTTGGGCCTAGCATCCACCAGATGAGAAACCATTGAAGAAACTCACAGAAGATACAAAGGAGTGACACAAACATTGTTGAAGGAGTGTTTGGAGAGGGTGCAGTTTGGGAGTGATTGCCCCTTTATGATCTTAAAATGGATCCAGAGCCGACAAATGTGAAATGTCAGAGATATAGTGCTGGTTCCTATTGTGCAGGTGTTGAGAAGTCCTGCAGGGACATTGGCACCAGGCAGAACAGTGTTAGCAGTCGCACAATTAGAGTGCTCATTACGAGAGCGGAATTACTGTGGACTGATTGTTATAATGTGAAAGACCGCAAGTTCCTTGGCTATTCTGAATTACCATCTTATGGTCAGCAGTTGCCAGCAAAGCACCATATGCTCGTTCTAGATTGGGGGCGAGCCCTGAGCTCACATGCAATAGTCGCTCCAAATATTGAGCATTCTGATAGAGGGAAGCCTAGGACAGGCAACAGGTATGGAAGCTGAAGATAGCTGCATAGAGCTTCTGACAGCTCAATGCCTCACATGGAAATGAGGTTTCATCATGAGCATCACTGCCAGATCTGGATCTAGCCGCTTAAATTAGATGATTCATGATTTGCGTAGAATAAAGGGCCAAAATGCTGTAGGGGCGCCATACCCCATGCCAGGTGTTGATCATGGCTGGCGTCAACAAGCAGCTTTTGGCATCCTGAGCGAAGATGCAACTGCCCTGCATCCACTTCAGGCACCAAGAAGACTGACACTTTCAAGATGGGATTTCGAAAACATCATCAAGTGACCTGTCACTTGAGGCAATGGCGATGCTATTGCATCCTTTGAGATCTTTCTTTGGCTCTCAATTATTTGTGAAGCCTGGTTGCACAGATGAACTTTGTCACCAATTTACAGATTTTGCAAAGGTTCTCTTGGATTTGGATGTGGTGCAGGGCTTCGATGGACAGAACGATCACAAACGTGTTGTCATTGCCTCATGTATCAGAATACGGCAGGTCTCTACAGTTAAACACTTTACATATGGATAATGATAAAAGGTGCAATCTCTCAACAATAAGACAACTGAGTGGATGTCATTCTGTGGTGTGTATACCCTATGATTCATATCTGGGGGTTTGGATTCTGTGTGTGCAGTGCTCATACAATCAGCTCATGAACCTCCCCAATATAGCAAATGCACCTACAGCATATTGCCTTTGGACAGAACAAGGGTTCCAATGGGAATATCTGAATATCCTGATTCTGACATCTCTGTGAAGAGTGAGTTCCACTTGGAGAATAGTTCCTTTGACCCTTTCAAGCTCTTCTGAGGCATGTCGGGGTATGCCCATATCTTTGTTCCAGACTGAACAGTCATGTACACAGCTTCTAGAAGTCTTGTGGTGTGAGTCTGTCAGAAATCCACCCTGAGTCATGCAGTCCCATCCACAAACCCTCTCTGTGTCCCTAGAGATGAACTGCACACTGTAGTAGTTCTTTTCCTTGTTCCTTCCCATCTTTGGCATATGCACCATGTTCATCATTGCTGACCTGGCATTGATGTTGTCCAATATTGGTCTACATGGCACATGAGCAGCTGGTTAGGCATGTGGACAGACCTTCCAGTCTCACTTGACAAATATTGGCACATCTGGCTGTTAGTTTGGCAGGTCTAGTAGATTGAGGCATTCCCTCACATGGTCCACTAGCCATATGAACTTTTCTAGTGTCACCTTGCAGTGAATGTGTGGTTTGCCTTCATCTGTGTTAGCATCGTCATTCTGATCCTCTGCATGTAGGAGTGCATCTGGTATGGAATGCTCAATGTAATATCCGTGATGCTCAACAATAACAAACATACCTTGAACAATGACCTGTTGAAATATCATTAGACAGAACATCTTGATATCATCCATCGTAAACTGTAGGACTGGGGTTGGATCTCATCCTCACACCAGCATGGCACAACCATGAAAGATGACATTCTCAATTCCCATCATCAGGACGTGGAGTTCACAGGAGTTCTGGGCATCATACTTTAGTTCCATGACCATGGGGTGGTTTGGGCCATATGTGTAGTCTTGGGCTTGAGGAGCCTTGGCCATGTGTTTGACCATCTTGTGGTCCTGGGAAAAATATAAAATCTATCAGAATTCCATACACACCATATGTCTGCATAACACTCACCATATTGCTAAACCATGGCACATAGGTAGTAACCCCAATGTGGGACCAGTCCGACATTGCAGTTCCATGTGGACACATTATGTTTGAGAGTAGAAATTGTTGAACGGTAAATCTACCATATTAGTATAGTAGTTCACATGTTCCCATGTACTTACATTCAGACTCAGCTGTGCTGAGTCTAATCGATCTTTGACTCGAACCACAATGTCCTTAAGTGTTATTACTTTCTTCAGGTAAGTTTCAGTGCTAGACTCTGCCAGTACATGCCTGCTGTCAACAGGTTATGAGCCCCAGTCAGTGCTTTATGCACTGAGCAGTTTTACTGCTCGATCCTGAGCGTCTTTACGCCAGATCTACGCCTTACCTGACACACATCCTGTGCGATTTTCGCTGGATGATGTGGAACGCTGACACATCCTGAGCGCAAATTGCGCCGGACCTCGATGTGATTTACCTCGCTCAAGGTGTAAAAATGTCATTCATCCTTGATGGAGAGACTCTATTCCTCTGTTAGGGCTGAAAGCGTTCAGGAACGTGCGATTCTTCACCACCACTTTTTGTTTGTTTTTACATCAACTGTGGATAGTACTGATGCTCTCTTCAGCCCTACAGATACTATGTCTTCTTCCACCTTCAAGGACCTTCCCCGCCTCAATGGAACCAACTACCAGCATTGGGTGAATGACCTCGAGGCCTACCTTCGTTCCCAGGGACTTTGGTTCCTTACTTACCGCGCTGCCCCTGACCATGAGCGCGACACACAAGGTGCCATCATGGTTGATAGGACCACCCAGATTGAAGCCTGGGAGGACAAGAACGACCAAGC